>CM051020.1:57500-60000 GCA_027704905.1 Muraenolepis orangiensis
TGCCATTGCAGCCCAGCTCCTGAAGAACAGCCAATTCCAAGGTTCAGATAAGAACTTCGCCCGCTCTACACTGTGCGAGATATCTTCCCTCTCTAGGGCATACAGTGTCGATGTTGACATGTCCGGACAGTTTTCAACAGCTGAACTTAGGGCGGCCATCGGCAACCTTAGGCAAGGCAAGTCCCCGGGGCATGACAACATCCACCCAGAGTTCGTGACCCACCAGAGTGAGACAACATCTGCCTGGCTGTGCTCTTTTTTCTCATCCTGCTTCCAGAGGTCCAAACTGCCGAAGACCTGGCGCCGTGCTGCTGTTATTGCCCTGCTGAAACCAGGCAAAACTGCGGAAGACCCTAAGGCCTACAGACCCATCTCGCTGCTCTGCGTCCCATTCAAGATAATGGAGAGGATGATCCTCAGCCGCATAGAGCCAGTAGTGGACCCACAGCTTCCAAGGGAACAGGCTGGTTTCCGGCGGGGCAGGTCAACAGTAGATCAGGTAACCCTGCTCACCCAGGACATCGAGGACAGCTTTCAGGCCAAAGAGAAAGTTGGGGTTGTGTTGCTTGACCTAACAGCCGCATATGACACCGTCTGGCACCGTGGACTTCACCTGAAGCTGCTGAGGACTATCCCAGACCGGCATATGGTGAAGTTCATAATGGAGATGCTGTCCAACCGCAGCTTCATCCTCCGAACCAGCGATGGCCAGCGAAGCAGACTGAGGAGATTGAGAAACGGGGTGCCACAGGGGTCTGTCCTCTCACCACTGCTGTTCAATATTTACATCCACGACCTCCCGGAGACAACATCCAGACAATATGGTTACGCGGATGATCTGGCCATCATGTTGCGTCGAACAACATGGTCAGCGGTGGAACAGGGTCTCAACCAGGACATGAGCATCTTGGCTGCCTACCTGCGCAAGTGGCGTCTGCAGCTCAGTACTGGGAAGACTGTGTCGGCCGCATACCACCTGTGCAACGGAGAGGCCAAAAGGGAACTGTCGGTGTCCGTCGACAACAAGCGTCTGGAGCACCAACTAGCCCCCAAGTACCTCGGTGTTCGGCTGGACAGGACACTGTCCTACAAACGGCACCTTGAGGAAGTGAGAGCCAAAGTGACAGCAAGGGTCTCGCTTATCCGCCGCCTTGCTGGCACAACCTGGGGTGCCTCCGCCAGGACACTACGAATCTCCACACAAGCCCTGGTGTTCTCTGCTGCCGAATACTGCGCCCCAGTCTGGAGTAGAAGCCCACATGTGAAGAAGGTTGATCCTATCATCAACAATGCCCTTCGGATCATAACCGGTTGCCTAAAGCCCACCCCCGTGTCCTACCTGCCAGTCCTAGCGGGAATTGCCCCGGCCGGTCTCCGACGAGAGGCCGCTATCCTCGCACTTGCAAGGAAAGCCCAAGAACATGACTGGCATATCCTGCATGAAACAACAACAAAGGCAGCGCCCCCAAGCAGACTCAAGTCCCGTCACCCCTACAACAGGACAGCACAAGAGATGCTTGGTTCCATCCCTGAGGACCTGTCTACAAGGGCATGGCTAGCAACTTCCTGGAAGCAGGAATGGGAGTCGGCTGAGCCCACACGTCTGCACCATCACATCCAAGATCCGGGAGATGGAGTCGAAGGAGAACATCTACCACGCCGGCATTGGACCCTGCTGAACCGCCTCCGTACTGGGGTTGGTCGCTTCAAAGCGTCCATGAAGGAGTGGGGCCTGGCAGACAGCGCAGTATGTGAGTGTGGCGAGCCTGAGCAGACTGCCGACCACATAATCACCACCTGTCCTCTGTACAGACCTCCTTCAGAGGCTGGCCTCTTCCATGTGGGACCAGAGACGAGAGCGTGGCTTTGTGACACTGAGCTGGACATATGATGATGATACACGAAAGAAGAAGAAGATTCCGGAATAATCCGTAAATAAGCAACACCTTTTTAAAGTACAAACATTTAGTTGTTTGTTTGTGACACGCTTATTTTGCATTCTCATTGTATTTAACAAACATTGTCATGAGGGTGAATTGTTTCGAGGGTGAAAGAGTGCCTTATGTTGTTACACACGTTTTGCGTTCTAAAGCTTAGGTTCAAACCACCTATTTGGGGAATCTTATTATACTATTTGATTGGTGATTCATCTATCGCCATGGAGATGGTTGTGTTCGTTTGACCCGAATACGTGGACAATGAGAGGTGTTGGTGTGGGAATCCTAAAACAAAGACAAAAACAGACTTAGGTGGGCTTTTGTTACACTTTGCAGCACAGGAGGAACAAGGATTCTCAAGCAATTCAGAAGTGTGTGTGTCTCTCTGCGTGAACTACAGATTGGGAGGGTAGTTATATTAACCCTTGGTCGACATATTGACACAGCTGGCAACTGTTCACTATATGTCCCATGTCTGTTGACCTGTCACCAGTAAATAGTAAACAGTGACATATTCTAAGGATGAAAGGATGTAAGGATGTAACTATGTAAGGATGTAAGGA
>CM051020.1:67500-75000 GCA_027704905.1 Muraenolepis orangiensis
ACACGCACACACACACACACACACACACACACGCACACACGCACACACACACACACACACACACACACACGCACACACACACACACACACACATAGGCAAACACACACACACACGCACACACACATACACGCACACACGGCTGCTCACACGCAGGCACGCACGCACACACACATAAACACACACACACATGCGTACACACACACACACACTTCACACACACACCTGGCTCATTTGCGGAGACACCGGTTTCACAAGCGCGCTCGCCGCGACATGCGATACGTTTGTGCGCCGTCACAAAAGAAGAAGGAGGGGTCATAGGTCATCCATTGTTATTATCCCCCGTCTCATCGTCCCTCGCTCTTAATTATGGCGGTCAAAAATAGCAGCAGTGGACCGGTCCATCATCTTATTTGACAGACATCGAAGGCGTGTGTGTGTGTGTGTGTGTGTGTGTGTGTGTGTGTGTATGTGTGTGTGTGTGTGTGTGTGCGCACACGTGTGTGCCCCCAGACGCTGCAGGGAGCTTTTCTGAGCTGAAAAAAAAAATGACAACAAGTAGAACAGTTAGCATCGCGGGGAAATGATGAATTGTTGGTGAATTGATGAATTGATGAATTGATGAATTGATGAATTGATGAATTGATTCCGGTCAAAAATAGCAGCAGTGGACCGGTCCATCATCTGTATCCCTCCTCCTCCTCCTCCTCCTCCTCCTATATTCGACAGGCATCGAAGGCTCTCTCTCCCCCACTGTCCACTACGGACCGAGGCGTCGTCTCCCTCTCTCCCCGACGGCCCTGCCGCCGCCGCCGCCGCCGCCGCCGCGCGTGCATAACAAGCTTCCATAAACACTCGCACGCGCGCGTCGTCGTCATCCTCATCCTCCTCCTCCTCGTCGTCGGCGGCGGCGCCGGAAACGGCAAACAGACAACCGCAGCTCATTTCCATAACCTCTTGATTTTAATAGCCCAAGTAATTGAGACAAGGCAGACAATACATAAAATATAGTACCGAGGCAAATGTATTTACATAATGGGAACGACAGGCTCCGGTTCCGCAACATTAAGCATTGCATATGAATATCACACGCGGCACGGCGGCACGCATGCACATTAGCTCACGGTGACAGCCCATCTCAGACTCTCTACCGATGACTCATTTATCAATGTTGCTGATTCATTCAGACAGACACAAGAGGTGGGGAGGGGAGGCAGGGGAGGGACGGGGGACGGGGGGACATTAGCGGGGCCAGTTCAGAGGCCTTGTTGTAAATGAACTGTCTCTGCGCCTCCTCCTCCTCCTCCTCCTCCTCCTCCTCCTCCTCCTCCTCCTCCTCCTCCTCCTCCTCCTCTTCATCGTCCACTCTTCCTCCTCCTCCTCCTCCCACTCTTCTTCCTCCTCCTCCTCCTCCTCCTCCTCCTCCCTGTCCTCCTCCTCCCTGTCCTCCTCCTCCTCCTCCTCCTCCTCCTCCTCCTCCTCCTCCCCGTCCTCCTCCATCCTCCTCCTCGTCCCACTCTTCCTCCTCCTCGTCCCACTCTTCCTCCTCCTCCTCCTCCTCCTCCTCCTCCTCCTCCTCCTCCCCTCCTCCTCCTCCTCCTCGTCCCACTCCTCGCCCCCTGGTGTTGGTCTTATTGCGGTGCCGTTACCCTCGTCTGATTTCCCTTCACCTAATTATGGTCTGTTGTCTGTTGTCGGTGGTGTGCATGTGTGTGTGTGTGTGCCTGTGTGTGTGCGTGCGTTTGTATGTGTGTGCATGCCTGCGTGCGTGCATGTGTGTGTGTGTATGTGTGCCTGTGTGTGTGTCTGTGCGTGTATGTGCGTGTATGTGTGTGTGTGTGTGTGTGTGTGTGTGTGTGTGTGTGTCTGGGAAGAGCATCGCCCCACACTCTCGTAGAAAAACAAAAAGCCACAAAGAAGTTGGAAGGGGAACAGATGGAATGTGAATCACACTCCATAAATCAAGAGGTCTTCTCGTTACACAAAGATGATGTCGCTGTTATATGAACAAGTCTCACTCTCTTTCGGTATTTCACTGAAGCAAAACAGCAGCATAACCCGTCGACTCTCGCATATATATATATATATGTTTATATATATATATATATATATGCTTATATATATATATATATATATATATATATATGTTTAACAGACACTCTCACTCTGGTCGCTATTGGCTATTGTTTTGACCGCGTATAGCGGGACAAACAAAAAGGCCAGATGGGATGAGTGAACGGCTCTATAATCCGGGAGAGAAGCGCTTCAGATTATTCAAATGGATTAGGCTAAACCCCCCCACGCGTGTGTTTAAAAGATGTTAACCCTTGGCTTCTTTTTGTTCTTTGTTCTCATCCCTCTGTCCATTTTGGAACGGCGGAGGGTGTGTGTGTGTGTGTGTGTGTGTGTGTGTGTGTGTCTAAATCTAATCTCACATACATGTAGACACGCACACAGTGAAATTGCGTGTTTCTCTAGCATTGAACCCATCCTAGTGTTAGGAGCTAGTGTGGGCAGCTATGTATGCCTTGCTCAAGGGCACCTCGGCAGTGCGCAGGAGGAGGCAAACAGACCACTTTTCCTAAGTACCAGTTCTCACTCCATACTTGGTCCGTTTCGGGGGACTTGAACCAGCGACCCTCCGGTTTCCAAGCCAAGTTATAAACAGACTCAGCTACTGCCGTCCCCCACCCTGTGTGTGTGTGTGTGTGTGTGTGTGTGTGTATGTGTGTGGGTGTGTGTGTATATGTGTGTGTGTGCGCACACGTGTGTGTGTGTTTGTGTGTGTGTGTTTGTGTGTGTGTACAGCGCGCGCGTGTGTGTGCAATTCGCTAAAAACACAAACCAGCCCCCAGATGCTGCAGGAGGCTTTTCTGAGCTGAAAAAAACAAACGACAACAAGTAGGACAGTTACCATCGCGGGGAATTGATGAATTGATCCCCCCCTCCTCTCCCCCCTCCTCCTCCCCCAACCCCCCCCTCCCCTCCCTCACACACAGACACACCTTTTAACATAATATTGTTTTATTAAGCTGGCCTACTTCTCACCCGGTGGAGACATTCCTCCACGCGGCCCACGTCCTCGGACGCTCGCGTCTTTTCCCAGGTTTACCTTCGAACGACCTTGTTAATTCAAACCGGCGCTTCGTAGACTCGAAGGGCTCGGTGTGTGTACTCTGTCATCACCACCTCACCCACCCCCTCCCACCCCCGTCCCCCCGTCCCTCTCGCCGTCCGTCCCCATCAACAACAACTACAACAACAACAACAACAACCACAACACGTGTAATCATGCTCTTTCATTCATCACCGCAGCGACACCAGGCCCTCAGGGCTCTCTCTTTTTTATTCCGGTTGTGGCTTCCATCCTCACCACCACCACCACCACCACCACCACCACTGCCTCCATCACCACCACTACTGCCACCACCACCACTACTGCCATCACCACCACCACCACCACTGCCTCCATCACCACCACTACTGCCACCACCACCACTACTGCCACCACCACCACCACCTCCGCCACCACCACCACCACCACCTCCACCACCACTGCCTCCATCACCACCACTACTGCCACCACCACCACCACCTCCCCCATCATCACCTCCACCACCTCCTCCACCAGAACCTGCACCACCTCCCCCATCACCTGCACTTGGACCTCCAGCACCAGCACCACCTCCACCTCCCACCACCACCACCTCCAACATCACTTCCACCACCACCATCACCACCACCACCATCACCATCATCACCAGAAACCACCACAAGACGGATGCCAGGTTCCCGCCACCAACTCCTGGGATCTAGACGAGAGGAGGGGAGTGGGGGGGAGGAGGTCAGACTGCGGCGTGTGTGTGTGTGTGTGTGAGCGGTGGGTGGTGTGTGGGCGGAGGAAAGGTCGACGGCGGGCCCAGGGTCTGAGCCTGGGTTCCTCCCCCTGAAGGGGTCACGGCCCCCCCACCGAGTCGGAACCCGTTTAACCGAGGACTGTGCGGGGGGGTTGGGGGGGGGGGGGGGGGAGCAGAGGCTGCGGTCGACCTCGACACCTCGCTGATGAGAGCGGGGGAGGGTGGAGCGGGGAGGATGGAGTGAGGGTGGGGTGAGGGTGAGTGGGGGGGGGGGAGGAGGGTGGCATGGGGAGGATGGAGTGGGGGGGGGTGGTGGGGTCGCGTGTCTCCCGTCGGAAATGGAGACCTTGCTTTTCTGTTTCTCCCGGAGGGGGAGGGGGGGGGGGGGAGGGGGGAGGGGGAGGGGGAGGGAGAGGAGGGGGGGGGGGGGAAAGGGGGGAGGGAGAGAGAGAGGGGAGAAACAGGGAAAAAAGCGGGGAGTAAAAAAAAAAGCGTATTCACCGGAGTGTGTGGCAGTGCATTATATGTCCTACATTTACATGCGGACTCTATTAATAAAGTCCCAATGCGCCGAGGCCCTTGCCGCTAATGGAGCCTCCGTATATAAATGTATGTTCTCTGCACAGGGCAGCGCAATTCAGCCGGTAATTCATCTCAGCGCCGTTTCCTAATGCGTCCCCCCCACCGCGGGCCAGTGGAACCTTCCGGCTCCGGGGCCGCTGTATATTCTTTTGTAACATGGGGGTCGGAGTCCCAATGTCACCCGGTCCTGTTGTGTGTGCTCTGGTGGAAGGCAGGGGCTTTTTAAGGGATGTGTTCCACAGATGCACAGCAGGGCTGCTCTGCTCTGTCTGCTTCCAGTCCCCTTCCTTCCTTCCTTGTTCCCGTCCTTCCTTCTTTCCTTGTTCCCTTCCGCACTTCCTTCTATCCTTCCTCTTTTATTTTCTTCCTTCCTTACTTACTTCCTTCCATCCTTCCTTCCTTCCTTACCTCCTTCCATCCTTATTCCCTAACTTCCTTCTTTCCTTCCTTCCTTCCTTCCTTTCCTCTTTCCTTCCTTCGTTTCCTTTGTTCCTTCGTTCTTTCATTCCTCCCTTCCTTCCTTACTTCCTTCTTAACCTTCCTTCCTTCCTTCCTTCCTTCTTAACCATCCTTCCTTCCTTCCTTCTTTCCTTCCTTCCTTCTATCCTTCCTTACTTCCTTCCCTCCTTCCTTCATTACTTCCTTCCTTCCTTCGTTCCTTCCTTCCTACCTTCCTTCCTTCCTTCCTTCCTACCTTCCTTCTATCCTTCCTTACTTCCTTCCTTCCTTCCTTCTTTCCTTCCTTCTATCCTTCCTTACTTCCTTCCCTCCTTCCTTCATTACTTCCTTCCTTCCTTCCTTCCTTCCTTCCTTCCTTCCTTCCTTCCTTCCTTCCTTCCTTCCTTCCTTCCTTCTATCCTTCCTTCCTTACTTCCCCCCAAACAGTTGTGTCCTGTTTGTTGGTTGTTTGATAAAGGCATTAGGGAAGTGTGACGAAAAACACCGCTGGCATTTATGAGGTTAATGAAGGTCACTGCCACCGTCTCTCACTCTCTCTACCTCTCTCTACCTCTCTCTACCTCTCTCTCTCTCTCTCTCTCTCTCTCTCTCTCTACCTCTCTCTACCTCTCTCTCTTTTTCTCTCTCTCCTCTCTCTCTCTCTCTCTCTCTCTCTCTCTCTCTCTCTCTCTCTCTCTCTCTCTCTCTCTCTCTCTCTCTCTGTCTCTCCCCCCCTTTTCTCTAGTTTTCTCTTCTTCCCTCCCCCCTTCTCTCTCTCTCTCTCCCTCTCTCCCCCTCCCTCTCTTTCTCTCTCGATCCCTCTCTCTCTCTCTCTCTCTCTCTCTCTCTCTCTCTCTCTCTCTCTCTCTCTCTCTCTCTCTCTCTCTCTCTATTTTCTCTCTCTCTCTCTCGCTCTCTCTCTCTCTCTCTCTCTCTCACTCTGTCTCTCCCCCCTCTACCTCCATCTCTCTCCCTGTCTATCTCTCTCTGTCTCTCTGTCTCACCCCTCTCTCCATCTATCTCCCCCTCTCACTCTCTCCGTCTCTCATCATCTCCCCCCCTTCTCTCTTTCTTCCTCTCACTCTCTGTCTCTCCCCTTTCTATCTCTCGCCCTCCCCCCCCTCTCTCTCTCCCCCTTTCCCTCCCCCCCTCTCTCTCTCTCTGTCCTTCTCCCTCTTTCTCTTTCTCTATTTATCTTTCCCCCCCCCTCTCTGTCTCGTCTCTCTCCTCTCTATCTCTCTTTCTCCCCCCCTCTCTCTCTCTGTCCTTCTCCCTCTTTCTCTTTCTCTATTTATCTTTCTCCCCCCCTCTCTCTCTCCTCTCTCTCTCTCTCTCTCTCTCTCTCTCTCTCTCTCTCTCTCTCTCTCTCTCTCTCTCTCTCTCTCTCTCTGTCTCTTTTTAGTATTGTACAGGCCCTTCCTGATTACGGCGGGGTGGGGGGGTGGGGGGGGGGGGGGGAACCCTCAACTCTAGGACACGTCGTCCTCTGGTCGGTGGGGGGGGTGGAGAGCGTTGTGGGGTGGGGGGGGGGGGGGGGGGAGAGTGTTTAGCCGGGGGAGAACAGGTTATTACTACTGACGGTGGTCCCTGGGGGACGGCTGATAAAATGACCAAGGCAAAGGGGTTGTGCAACTTTCTCTTTTTTTATACCTCAGACATTTGCATAATTAGCAATTATCTCTTAATGGTCCCTCTTGGCTCTTTTTTTTCTTAAGGGCTCGTAGGTTGGGGTGGGGGGTGGTGGGTGGTGGGTGGGGGGGGGGGGGGGGTGGGGGGGTGGGGGCTGGAGGACAAATGGCGGGAAAAACAAACGGCAGGGGGAAAAACAAACGCCACGCTCCAATCAGCTGCTTGAGTGGCAATTGTGTTTTGAAAGGTGTGAGATTCAGTCAGATCTGCCACACTAGGTTTCTTTTTCTGTGACAGAGAGCGCTGAGTTAATTAGCATGTTAGCTTAAGCTACGAGTCCCTCAGCTTCCACGTTAAGTGAATTAGGAAAAAAAAAACGAAACACCGCCAATGTTGTCATGACAACAGAAAATCTGTTTGAGCAAGCCTTCGCCGCCGCCGCCCGCCACCACCGCCGCCACATCCCTCACACATACATACACGCACACACGCACACACACACACGCACACACACATGCACACATGCACACACACACACACACACACACACACACACACACACACACACACACACACACACACACACACACGGGAGCTTTAAAATAATGTGGGGTTTGGAGATAAGGACACACTCAAAGAAAGATGAGAACTTACAGGGGTATTTTTGTGATTGGCTGATTGTGTGTGTGTGTGTGTGTGTGTGTGTGTGTGTGTGTGTGTGTGTGTGTGTGTGTGTGTGTGTGTGTGTGTGTGTGTGTGGTGTGTGTGTGTGTGTGTGTGTGTGTGGGTGTGTGTGTGTGTGTGTGTGGGTGTGTGTGTCGGCGTGACCAATCGGTGTGGATGGTCAATATCTTCTAATAACAGGTCAGAAGTTTGTATTTTCTTTGTCTGTTGACCGGCTGGCATATTGCACGCTCTTTGTTTGTGTGTATATGTACACATGGAAATGTGTGTGTGTGTCTGCGTGTGTGTGTGTGTGTGTGTGTGTGCGTGTGT
>CM051020.1:82500-90000 GCA_027704905.1 Muraenolepis orangiensis
AACAGGCAGCACAAAGCAATCTGTTATGTTAAGCATGCGCGGGTGTGGAGGCTTACAATATCATGTCTGTGTGTGCGTGGCTCTGTGTTTGTGTGTGTCTGTGTGTTTGTGTGGGTGTGTGTGCGTGTGTGTGTGTGTGTGTTTATCTGTGTGTGTGTGTGTGTGTGTGTGTGTGTGTGTTTATGTGTCGTGTTTCTGTGTGTGTGCGTGTGTGTTTGTCTGTATGTGTGTCTGTGTGAGTGTCTGTGTATTTCTGTAATAAGTGTATAGGTGTGTGTGTTTGCGTGAGTGTGTGGGTGTGTGTGTGTCTATGTGTCGTGGTTCTGTGTGAGTGTGTATGTCTGTGTGCTTGTATGTGTGTGTGTGTGTGTGTGTGTGTGTGTGTGTGTGTGTTTGTGTGTGTGTGTGTGAGTGTGTGTGTGTGTGTGTTTGTGTTTACAATGGATAGCATTTAACCTCTCTCTCTCTCTGTCTTTGGATGGTTGAGTCCTATTTTAATAATTATTCTTTGCATGAATGACACCAAACAGGCTGCTGCTGCTGCCATTGTTATGTTTCTTTCCTCCGTCTCTGTATTAATCGGTAAATACAAACGCTTGTGTGTGTGGTGTGGTGTGTGTGTGTGTGGTGTGTGTGTGTGTGGTGTGTGTGTCTGTGTGAGTGTATATCTGTGGGTGTGGTGGTGTGTGTGTGTGTCTGTGTGTCTGTTTGTGTGTGTCTGTGTGGGTGTGTGTGTGTGTGTGTCTGTGTGAGTGTATATCTGTGTGTGTGAGTGTGTGTGTGAGTGTGTGTGTGTGTGTGTGTGTGTGTCTGTGTGAGTGTGTGTGTGTGAGTGTATATCTGCGTGTGTGTGTGTGTGTGTGTGTGTTTGTCTGTGTGTCTGTGTGTGTGTGTCTGTGTGAGTGTTTGTGTCTGTGTGTGTGTTTGTGTGTGTGTGTCTGTGTGGGTGTGTGTGTCTGTGTTTGTGTGTGTGTGTGTCTGTGTGTGTGAGTGTATGTGTGTGTATGTCTATGTGATTTAGGATTCAACAATTGTCATTTGCCATTTGCAACAAATACATTGGAACGTCTCTTACTCTCCATTCCCTCCCGCAGTATGAAAATATACAACACGTGTATGTGTGTGTGTGTGCGTGTGTCAGTATGTCAGTGTGTGTGTGTGTGTGTGTGGGTGGTGTATTGTATCGTAGCGAGGACCCGGTGGGGTTATCTACGCTTCGTTATCACATCCATCATGCGGCCCGGCGAGCGACGGATGGCCTGGTGCTCAACGAGGTCGTGAGTTATCACCCACCGGGGGGTCCACAGGTCACACAGAGGTCAAGGCCTCATTTATCTTTCAGCCGAGCCTCGGAGTCTGAGGCTCCTTCTGTCGGCGGTGGGAGAACTGCGTGCGCTGAACTCACACACACACACACACACACACACACACTCTTGATTGTACGAACATGCACACACACACACACACACGCGCACGCACACACACCGACACACACGCAGACACACACACACACACACACACACACACACACACACACACACACACACACACACACACACACACACACACACACACACACACACACATACAGATACATCCACACACACACACTCATGAACGTACACACATGCACACACAGACACACACACACACGCACACAGATGCATCCATGTGTGTCAGTGTTATCACAAATGAATACTTTTCTTGCTTGGCCACAAACTCAGTGGCTATAATTCCTGAATCTATATTTATAGTTCAATATATATCTATAAAAACATCATCTTTTAGCTAGTGTATCATTTTGGGAGAACATGCACAACTTTCGGGGTTGCCTGGCAACCCGGAAAAAAGTTGCTGAAGGGCAAAAAAAGGAAAAGTAAGGCTTACAAGTGTCTGAGCTGGTCCTCGTCAAAAAGCAGTGGCAGTCGTCACGTCAGGACACGCACATGCACTCACACACATGCGTGCACACACATACACACGTGCACACACACACACATGTACACACACACATGCATGCACACACACACACACACACACACACACACACACACACACACACACACACACACACACACACACACACATGCCTGCACGCACACACACACACACACATGCACACAGACACAGGCGCACACACACATGCACACACACACACATTCACACATTCTGCCAGGAAGCTCTTCGGCTCCTTATTGGCTGTCTGTCCGTCTGTCCGTCCGTCCGCGGAGAAGCCTTGTTACCGAGCTGCTTTCACCGGATTGGTCTACAACACAAGGCATCGAAACGCTCAATCCATTCCTCAATTAGCTCTCTCCTGCCGGAGACAAATTAACAGATGTCCATAGATGAGTTTTTTTCCCTTTTTCCGCCTTTTTACAGTTGCAGCCCTTGTTTACACCTGAAAGCCAGGAGTTTATAGCTAAGCTGTTGTGTTTGAGGCTAACACACACACACGTTATAATTAGCGGTTAGGGGTGGTGGTGGTAGTGGTGGTGGTGGTAGGGGGTGGGGGGGGATTTTCTTCTCCTAATTAGAGCGGCAATTGTTGTGAGACTTAGTAGGCTGGTAATTTGAAGCGTCGTCCATTTTCTATCCTCCTTTGTTACACTAATCGACAGATTCCGCTTAGAGTGAATTGTTGCGGCATGAGATCAATGTTTCCCGATTGAATTGTAAGCCGCGCGCACCCTCGCTAACGAGGGCTAAGATAGGGATACAAGCATAAGCTGTTATAGAAGCGTTTATGTATCGTGCGTGGGTCCCACGCCGCGCCACGCCACGCCACACCCCACAGTCTCGTGGACCGCTCGACGCGTGTGTTTCCAAACGTGTGTGTGTGTGTTTTAATCACACCGGAGCATCGAAATACCGAGTCACTCCCCCCGGCAGCCGCCATCGCCACCTCCTAACGACACCACCCCACTGGAAACCTCATACAACGTTGACACCGTCGTCGTCACCACCACCACCATGGACCCCCCCCACCCTCCTCAGGGCGTCTTCACAGGTGTCCTCGTTCGCCAGCCGGTTATCGGCGCTATAAATACCGAACCCCGGGACTCCAGCGGCACCCGGCAAATATACCGTTGCACGCACGCGCACACACGCACGCACGCACGCGCACACACACACGCACACACACACGCACACACACACACACAGCCCACCGCCCGATGAACAGTCAGCTCTGAGAGTGGTACATCTAGGTTCCCTCCGTAAGCGGTGTTGAATTAGCACTTCATTAGGTGTAAAACATCAACTCCATTTCCAGAGTCAGTGGATTAACACTTCGTAGTTCAAAACAAGCTTTACACCGGTGGTGCCTAAAGAACGCTATGACGCTAAGAGTTGTACCGCCACACTAGCAGAGTTCATATGAACTATACGGCCCTGGTGCTTAAAGAAGTCCAGGTGGAGTTCAGATGAACCCAGTTTACCCTGTTTAACTCTGTTTAAGTGTATATTTGATATGGTTGTATTTACCGTGGCCTTCTTTCTTCTTCTTCTTATTCGCCCAGACGTGAACTAACGGCCCAAATTGCCTTATGATTTGTGCAAAGTGCACCGTGAAATGCTTAGTTTTAAGATAGAATTCGGTAGAATTCTTTAAAACATGAAAACCATGCCATTCCATCAGTTATAACTGGAGAAGAGATGCTAAGCAGTCTGCGACAGCGGTAGCAAAAGGTGCCAATGACAGTTCCCTTCCTTCTGGTACAACATCTGTAAACATTTAAGGGAAACTTCCGGATTTTTCAACCTGGCCCCCCCATTTTCCCATCATTTTGGGTATAATTGACTAATGCAGACGACAATTTTAGAAATGATCGTATTGAGCGCGACACCACAGACACCAAACACCTGCCTTTGGGCAACAGAAATACAACCTTTTTTCTTTGTCTTACTCTTGATCCGGTCTGTGTGTTATTGTGTCTAACCAGGTCTTCCAGCTCAAGTAAGAAGTCTCGCTCTTTCATGCCTTTGAGAAGAGAGGGTGGTTTTGGAACCTGTATCACGGTGTCTTCCTAGTATCATGTCGTACTTCAAGGTTGGATCTCTACTTCAAGTGTCGTCGTGCCGCCACGACGACACTCCACATAGCATTTTATTATTTTCTCAATTTAGACTTTGTATTTAGGCTGGTGAATGGATTCTCAATTGTGTCAAAATATCCCTCAAACCTCGACCGTATGTTGTTATCGTCTTTACTTTTCAAGTCAAGATTGTACTCCTGCGATTGCTACACCTGACCCCTGAAGTTGAGCTATAACTGAAGCACACATTTCCCTGAGTACAAAAACCATGGAACTCATGGAGATATTCTTGGTACCTCAGTGTTTTCCACCAGGGTTTTTCCTAAAGGCAAATCTATTTGTTTAACAGGTAAGTCATTGACATAAGGCGCTCTAGAAGAAACGTTCAACACTTTAAGACGACAATACCTAATCCCGGTGACTACAAGAACTTTGTGGACATCTCAACACATACATACCACCATAACACACACACAGCACTAAGGGAGTCACTGTACGGAGGTCCAAACACAAAGCAGGCTTTGTACAGCTCATCAAAGGCAGCAAGTGCGGACGTTGAGTTTGTCCATGTGGCCTTTCACTGCCCCGACCGCCATGATGTGAGGCTGGCAATCCTCTATTTGACGCAGGTGGTCAACCGGCACTGGGGTATGACTACCAGACAGAGGCAAAACAATAACACACATAAATAAAGCAATGCAATGAGAACAGGGACATTGCATTGTCTTCTGAAACAATTATCATGACCATGAGCAGACCTTGTGGCATTTGATGACTTGGTTTGCCTTATACCACGACACGCCTTAAACCACGGCATGACACAACTGATGAGGCTCTGTAACTAGCAGGTCTGGTTGAGGTCCTTAGCTTGGTTTATTATGTTGTCTTTGAATGTGCAATCCCATTCCACCAGCACCAAATAGAAATTCAAAGTTGTGCAGAAGATACAAATCAATGGGTATACTGTACTACAGTACAGGTGTAGGAGAGTAAAAAAACATACCAGTCGTTTCACATCCTTGAACCTGGGAACTGGAAGGTAGCAGCCATCTCCGGTAGAACTTTCTCGTGACCCTGGCTTATGCTTCATAACAGATATTGCCTCCATACCGAGGTCCCCCTCCTCCAGTTGGTTCTGGGGGGAGCCACCTGGTCTCTCCTGGGAAGCTGGTCCCTCATTCTGCATGGTCCCTCTCGCCCTTGTTGTGGGACTCGCCCTGGTTGCCCTGCAGAAGGAGATACTACAACAAAGGCCACAATGGTTTATTGTCACAACCCTGGCAATCTAATTAAGTCAAAGCAGCATTACACGTACATGGCCATGCTTTGAAAAGGGGTCCCTTATGTACGGGGGAAAGGGTGACCAATTCCAAGGGCATAGCTCCTCTTGACATCCCTGGGGCCACTATGGCTGACGTTTATTTACTTTTTGGTCTATTGTTGTGCTGATTAGTCATGTAAGTGATAAAAAAACGCTGACAGTCAGGATTAATTACCCCTGAGTGTCATGTGTGTCACCAACACATTCACCATCAATCTTATCAACATGGCTTTGATTGCTTTGGCCTCCTCGTACTCCTGCCGCTCTCCTCTCTCCAGACACACACACACACAGACACACACACACAGACACACACACACATACACACACACAGACACACACACACACACACACACACACACACACAGACACACACACACACACACACACACACACACACACAAAAACATTGAAGGCACTCCCAATTTTTCCCCTTTTCACTCTCTTGACCTCACATCCCATTGGCCGTTCTTGACCTCAAACCACATTGGTTGTTCTTGATCTCAAGTCACCCTCCTCCTCTCCCAACCCTTGAAGAACCGGCGGGCTTGTCTCCTAGTGGGTCTTGAGTGTGTCTAAAAAAAAAAAGGCAGAGTTTGATGGTAAGCACCCAGCTTCACTCTGGAACCGAGCCCAAGTGCTCGGCGACAAACGTAACAAGACAACAAGACCCGGGGGTCACATTGCTTTTGCTCTAACGGGAAAGATTTATCACTTGACATGACCGAGGTCTGAGTGAGTCTCACTCCACTCCATCATGGAATGAGTGCTGAATGCTGTGCAACAAACCGGCAACCAGTGGGATGGAATGGAAGGAGGGGGGGGGGGGGAGGAGGAGCAGGAGTGGGAAATCTACTGGCCCTATGTTCTCAATGTTATGAACGCTATCAATAGCACCTTTAAAATTGACATTTTCCGTATCATCACACGTCTTCTAAAAGTTGTGGTATTTGGGTGAGACTGTGAGAGATACTCAGATTAATCTTCCTCCAAGCGTGGCTTTTCGAATAGCGAAGGACCGTCTTTGTCTTGGTAGCGCTTCCTGGTAACCTCAGGGGTCTCTGAAACAAGACAGGACTTGCTTCATAGAATCCATTTAATGGTAATAAAATCATTTTTAACAGAAGAGACACTTCTCATCCCTACCTTGCATTTAATTGAATTTCGAGCAGGTTATTTTGGATTTTGTAATTCAATAGAACACCAGAATACGTACTTTTATTATAACAGTACTCTATATTCAATAAATGATTGCAGTATAATATAGCATAAAGGGAAAATATCATTGTTGAATGAGTTCAGCAATATTTTTTATTTACCATATTGAGGGTAATATATGTAATAAGCTAATTGGGACGAAACATGTTCTTTCGTACCCAAAGAGGAATGTCTAATATGGATCAACTAGTGTTGACTCCATCAGGGTATCTCTGTGACTACTACCCACGACTCGTAGTTAACGCCCTAACGCTGAGATTTTGCTGTACGCCGTTGCAAGCTGTCCAATCGAATCAACTCATCTATTTATTTTCTCGCTGACCCCACACCCCCGGCTCTCCACCACCTGACCGCCCACCACCGCTACCACCACCACCACCCACCACCACCAGTTGCTGCCTGAGGTCACCACTCACTAATTTGCCATTCATCTGGCAGTGGGCCATTAATTACTGACATTATATCAGTTTTCCCCCTTTTCCACTGCCAGGCTTGTGGTTCTGTATCCGCTACCCTGTGCCATAAATGAAGAGACAAGTCTATTTAAAAGAAAGCAAGGCTTACTAGAGGTATATATCCCTGATACTCCGATCCCCAATCCTCCATCGCACCCATTTTATTCAGATAAAGACCTCACACATGTTTAACCTTGGTCATATGTAATTTTTGTAAGTTTGGGAAGTCAATTTTGAAGTCACCTACACATGTGGGCCTGATTCTGAGTTAATTGGACGAATGCTTCCAGAGATATGACCAAAAAACAGTGATTGTTATTTAGTTAGTTATATATATATGTAAAAATGTGTGGACCTCTTTTTCTGGACTGCGTGTCACGGTAGTGACGGTGAGAGGAATGACTAATGCATCCTTCAGGCTTGGGGAGAAACGGAACACAGGAAACGGTGTGACCCAATTAGGATACAA
>CM051020.1:95000-110000 GCA_027704905.1 Muraenolepis orangiensis
GGAGAGGAGGGTGGGGGGAGAGGAGGGTGGGGGGAGAGGAGGGTGGGGGAGAGAGGAGGAGGAGGAGAAGGAGGGAGAGGATAGTGGTAGGGAAGGAGGAAGAGGAGGGAGGGAGAAGAGGGTAGAGGAGAGGATGGTGGGGGAGGAGGAGGAGGAGGGAGAGGTGAAGAAGGAGGTGGGATAGGACAGAGAGATAGGACAGAGGCAGAGTAGGGTGGGAGAGGAGGAGGAGGAGGAGGGAGATGACAGAGGGAGAGGAGGGTGAGAGGAGGGTGGATGAGGTGGATGAGGAGGGAGGTAGGGGAGGAGGAAGAGGAGAGAGAGGAGGGTGGGAGATGGAGGAGGAGGAGGGAGGAGGAGGAGGAGGAGGAGGAGGAGGAGGAGGAGGAGGAGGTGAGAGGAGGAGGATGGGAGAGGAGGAGGAGGAGGAGAGGAGGAGGAGGAGGAGGAGGAGGAGAGAGGAGAGAGGAGAGGAGGGAGGAGGGAGGGAGGAGGAGGAGGAGAGAGAGGAGGAGGGAGGAGAGGAGGAGGGGGCGGAGGAGAGATAGGACGGAGAGGAGGGTGGGAGGGGAGGAGAAGGAGGAGAGAGAGGTGGGGGAGGAGGAGGGTAGGGCAGGTGGATGAGGGAGGAGGAGAGGAAGGAGGAGGGAGAAGGAGGAGGAGGGAGAGTAGGGTGGGAGAGGAGGGTGCGGAGGAGGGGGGAGGGGTTCTCTACCTGGTCAGGATTGTTTGATGCGATCTATTTTCTATTTTATTTCATGCAAGCCATCCGTCAAGGGGGCATCAGAGGTGAAGCCATAAGGACGGGTCGGTAAATGCTCCCGTCGTCGGGGGTGAAAGGTGTTGATTATCTGCCTCTTTATAAACCCTCCTCCAAACCCCCAAACCTCAATCCAAATCCACCTATCATCCTCTGGTAAAAAGAGAAGAAGAAGAAGAAGAAGAAGAAGAAGAAGAAGAAGAAGAAGAAGAAGAAGAAGAAGAAGAAGAAGAAGAAGGAAAAAAATAAAAAAATAGAGAAAAAAGCGTTTTTGTGACTTGGTTACAGGGTTTGACGTTTTATCACTCAGCCCCGGCCGCTAAAAGCACCGGCCGGTCAGCGGGGAAAAAGCGCACCACCGCGCGCCATTGTGAAGGTGATTGCTAGCTTGCACTGTTAGCACACCCCCCCCCTGCGGAGAGTGAATGATGGCCGCCGTGATTGGCGTCAGGTATATATATGTGTGTGTGTGTGTGTGTGGTGTGTGTGTGTGTGTGTGTGTGTGTGTGCTCGAGGGATATATAGGACAGCTAAAGTGATGACAGATAAACTAGACCCGAGAGAGAGACTGACTGAGAGGCACAGCGAGAGAGGTAGAGGGAAAGAGAGGAAGAGAGACAGAGAGAGAGAGAGAGAGAGAGAGAGAGAGAGAGAGAGAGAGAGAGAGAGAGAGAGAGAGAGAGAGAGAGCAGAGAGAGTGAAAGAAAGAGAGAAAGAGAGAGAGAGAGAGAGAGAGAGATGGAGAGAGAGAGGGAGAAGTGTAGGGGGCGAGTGTGTGAAGAGAAGCAGCTTGGGTTATTCCCTGTGAATTAACTCGTTCAGTTAGAAGGTCCCTGAGCTCAGCGATCAACTGCCATCGCACCGAGCACAGCGGCCCTGGCCGGCGCATCTGTTTGTTTATGTTACGCTAGCTCCTCCTCGCCTCATTTTTTCCCGTTCGACGGAAACGTCAGGCGAAGTGTACGCAAAACTGTCTCGCGCCCCAACCCTTTCATCCCATTTAATTTTTATATACATTTCATTTTCTGTGGGGGGGGGGGGGTGGGGGGGGGGGGTGTGGGGTTTTATTTTTTATTTTTACCAGGGCAGCGTTAATGTTAAACGGTGTGTAAACAAGCGGGCTGTGATTCTGAACGCCACTTTATTTCTCAGCGTTTATTTAAGCCCAAAATGGGCCCTGATGGAGCCATCAGCCCCCCTCTCGCCGGCTAATGGTTTAATTAGGTCCATCTGGAGGAGGAGGAGGAGGATGAGGAGGAGGAGGAGGAGGAGGAGGAGGAGGAGGCTGGGAAGGGGAACCACCGCGCCTCACTCTCCCCCTCTCGCTCCTCTGGTGATTTGTCTTCCCTCCCTCCCCCTCCCTCCCCTCCCTTTTCTCCACCCACCACCCACCGTGCGCCCGCTCACCGGGTCTCTCTGACAGTTGGAGGATGGCATGGCGGGGGATGGGAGGGATGGGGAGGGATGGGGAGGGGCGAGAGGGGGGAAGGGGGAGGTTTCGGGGGGGGGGGGGGGGGGGGGGGGGGGAGGGATAGCATAGCAGCAGACGTCCTCCTCACCCGCTCTCCCGGTCCCTCCCCTACGTCTTCCTATCGGGGGTTTATTTAGAGATGCGGACGAGAAACTCGGTCAGGGGAAACAAATCCACATGGCGGTGGTGACCTTTTAGGAAAAAATGCCAGATTACAGCTTACAGATGACAGCGGACTGTGTCCGGAATCCTTCCCTCATTCCTTACTCCCGACTCCCTACTCCCTCTCTAGTAGTTCAATGTAGAGGACTATATAGTGAAATCCTTCCCTACTCCCTACTCCCTCTCTAGTAGTTCAATGTAGACGACTATATAGTGAAATCCTTCCCTCATTCCCTACTCCCTCTCTAGTAGTTCAATGCAGAGGACTATATAGTGAAATCCTTCCCTCATTCCCTACTCCCTCTCTAGTAGTTCAATGTAGAGGACTATATAGTGAAATCCTTTCCTCATTCCCTACTCCCTCTCTAGTAGTTCAATGTAGAGGACTCTATAGTGAAATCCTTCCTCATTCCCTATTCCCTCTCTAGTAGTTCAATGAAGAGGACTATATCGTGAAATCCTTCCCTCATTCCCTATTCCCTCTCTAGTAGTTCAATGTAGAGGACTATATAGTGAAATCCTTCCCTCATTCCCTTCTCCCTCTCTAGTAGTTCAATGTAGAGGACTATATAGTGAAATCCTTCCTCATTCCCTACTCCCTCTCTAGTAGTTCAATGTAGAGGACTATATAGTGAAATCCTTCCCTCATTCCCTCCTCCCTCTCTAGTAGTTCAATGTAGAGGACTATATAGTGAAATCCTTCCCTCATTCCCTCCTCCCTCTCTAGTAGTTCAATGTAGAGGACTATATCAGTGAAATCCTTCCCTCATTCCCTACTCCCTCTCTAGTAGTTCAATGTAGAGGACTATATAGTGAAATCCTTCCCTCATTCCCTCCTCCCTCTCTAGTAGTTCAATGTAGAGGACTATATAGTGAAATCCTTCCCTCATTCCCTACTCCCTCTCTAGTAGTTCAATGTAGAGGACTATACAGCTAAAACACATTGGGACACTACTGGAGTCTCCGTTAATAACGTCATTGCCGTCTCAAACGTGTCAGATCTACTTCCGTTTAGGTCGCTTCTTGTCTTGTCTGCTGTTTTTCTTTCAGCGCAATGCATGATGGTCTATATACCTGGTTAGTGACCATCGGTTGTAACTATTTTCCACAATGCATTGTGGGATACGATGAGTGCCCTATATAGGGTATAATAATTGTCACACTACATTTCTGACAGTGCTACAAAATGGTGAGCTCACTCTAGTAGTGCACTATACGGAGAGTAGTGAGTGATTTCGGACACAGCCGGTGTGAGCATGGGTAGTTTGGGCCGGTAACGTTCGATTCCGGACGTGCCGACCCGGCTCTCTTACCTGGCGCCTTTGTTGATCTCCTTCTGCGTGACCCAATTTGATTCGATTTCATATCGCAGACCCCGTCGTCGACGCCACGCAAAGCAGACTTTGACACGCCATCACTCGTAGCGCTTTTGTTCGCGAAAAAGCTGTAGCATTCGTCCAAGGAAAAAACGGCCCGTTTAAATAGCGCAGGAAGCAACCTTGATCACTATATGGTTTGGTAGGGTTTGGTTCATGAAGGGTTTGGTTCATGAAGGGTTTGGTTCATGTTGATGAGTGAGAGCGTGGCGTTTCCTGGGCCTTGCGTGTTTAAGTCGTCGGACGGCACCACGCTTCCCCTTTTAGCTATTTTCCCGCTACTAATTTTGTCCGCTAGCGACCGCTGACATGGTTCCAGCGGCGCAGCGATGCAGAGAGAAAGAGAGAGAGAGAGAGAGAGAGAGAGAGAGAGAGAGAGAGGCATCCTCTGGTGTAGCGGACACAAGGTGACTTCCCGACCGCCGGAACGGGGAAAGGTGTGTTTAAGTGGAACAAAGAGGAAGCAGCACGTTGACGGAGAGTCAGAGAGAGAGAGAGAGTCACAACACCTTGATTTGTCATTGAAGTACAATGAAATTGTCTCGCAGTCCTCAAGACACACGTTCCACCCGCCAACAGGTTTTATATATATAAATATATATATGTCTCTCTCTCTCTATATAAATAGATATATATCTCTCCATCTCTTCCACTGAGAACAAACACATACACGCACAACACATGCAATGGAAGGACACCGTACTATACAGTACTGAGTACTCAGTACTATATAGTACGTATCCCTGAGCTGCTCTGACGTACATGGTCCACGGTCAAAAGACCCCGTCTTTTGTTTGGCAAAATCGACAGAGGTCAAAGCACCATGCGAGAGAGAGAGGCACAGAGAGAGAGAGAGAGAGAGAGAGAGAGAGAGAGAGAGAGAGAGAGAGAGAGAGAGAGAGAGAGAGAGAGAGAGAGAGAGAGAGAGAGAGAGAGAGAGAGAGAGAGAGAGACAGACAGACAGACAGACAGACAGACAGACAGACAGACAGACAGACAGACAGACAGACAGACACAGAGAGACAATGAGAGAGAGAGAGTGAGTGAGTGAGTGAGTGAGTGAGTGAGTGAGTGAGTGAGTGAGTGAGTGAGTGAGTGAATGAGAGAGAGAGAGAGAGAGAGAGAGAGAGAGAGAGAGAGAGAGAGAGAGAGAGAGAGAGAGAGAGAGAGAGAGAGAGAGACAGAGACAGAGACACAGAGAGAGAGAGAGAGAGAGAGAGAGAGAGAGAGAGAGAGAGAGAGAGAGAGAGAGAGAGAGACAGAGAGGAGAGGGAGAGACAGAGGAGACAGACAGAGAGGGACAGACAGACGGACAGAGGGACAGACAGACAGACAGACAGAGATAGTCATACTAACAAAACGACAATAAGCCACGGACAACGACCAGCCATCTCGAACCTCATCGCGGCTCCGGGAAAAAAGCGTTTTTTTCATAATAAAAAATAATAAATAAAAGGTCACTTCATCACTCTTCATCATTTATCGTGGCAAACGTGTGCAAATCGCTAAGTGGGTCGTGTGTTGGGTGGCGAGCGCTTTAAACGCCGCGCTGGTTACTCTGATACCATTCAACCACAGGCAGGACACTCTGTCCTCTGCCCAGAGAAAAGACCACTGTTGGTTTTCTCCCGGTCTCGCCTGGGGGAAAGTTTCCTTTTTATTATTTTATTATACTATATACTTCTCTCTCCTTTTGGGAAAGCGATAAGGCACACGCAGAGGACGAAAGGAGAGAGATGGCGGGTGAACCGGAGAGAGAGAGAGAGAGAGAGAGAGAGAGAGAGAGAGAGAGAGAGAGAGAGAGAGAGAGAGAGAGAGAGAGTGCGGGGGAGAAGGCAGAGAGAGCAGGAGAGGACGACGAGGAGGAGGAGGAGAAGGAGGAGGAGAGAGGGGGAGGAGGAGAGGGAGGGAGGGAGGGGTTGGGGGTGAGGAGCAGGGGAGGAGGAGAAGGAGGAAAAGGAAGAGGACGAGGGAGGGGTTGGGGGTGAGGAGCAGGGGAGAGAGGGGAGAGAGAGAGAGCGGGGAGGTGGAGGAGGAGGAGGAGGAGGAGGAGGAGGAGGAGGAGGAGGAGGAGGAGGAGGAGGAGGAGGAGGTGGGGGTTGGGGGTGAGGAGGGACGGGTGGGAGGGGGGGGAGGGGAGGGAGAGGGAGGGGGCGGGGGTGGCACAGTAAGACGACAGCCGCGAGGGAACTGAATTGGGCTCAATTATGACAGTCAGCCGAGCGCTACTCAGCTAGCAGATGAACTGTGCGCTAGGCCCCAGCGGAGGAGTCAGCGGTAGATAGCTGATAATCCCTCAGAAGGAACCAGTCACAGATGGAAGGTGTGTGTGTGTGCGTGTGGGTGTGTGTGTGTGTGTGTGGGTGCATGCATGTGGAGTGTGTGTGTGTGGCGTCATCGTGAACATCATCACTCATAGCAGGGTGATTCTTTTAATGCAGTAAACGGAGTGTAAACGGAATGTATTTTGTGTGTGTGTGTGTGTGTGTGTGTGTGTGTGTGTGCGTATTGTGTGTGCGTTTGGTGTTGTGTGTGTGTTTGTGTGTATGTGTGTGTTATGTGTGTTGTATCATCGTGAAGTGTGCACGTACACGTGTGCGTGTGTGTGTGTGTGTGTGTGTGTGTGTGTGTTTGGTGCGCACGTGCCTGTGTGTGTGTGTGTGTGTTTTTGTGTGTGTGTGTGTGTGTGTTTGCATTAGCACGTGTGTGTGTGTGTGTGTGTGTTTGTGTGTGTGTCTACTCATCATCTGGCCAATTGTGTTGACAGGGTCGTTTTACATTTCCGTTTTGTATATTCTTGACTTGACACGCCCTTTTTTTATATTTCATTTTCGGCCTTATTTTCACACGGGATTGTGTGCGTTTCCTTGCGGATCCTAGAGGTGGATTGCATTATTTTTTTTCAAATCGTCACTCTCGGTATTCATAGACCTTGAAACCTTGATTTGCTCCATTGAAGACCAGAGGATCTTGGGGATTGGGGGGTGGGGGGGGGGGGGGGGGGAGGGGGAGAGGGGGATGGGTTGAAACCGCCTTTATTCACCTGAACAGACGGCAATTCCGGCTGAAAATGAATGACGGAATCCCGGTTCTCGGCAAAATCAAGCGCTCACTCCCTGCCTGCCTGCCTGCCTGCCTGCCTGCCAAAGCCCCCTTGTTCAGACACGCTGGTTCTCCGGGAGACACACTGCCGGGGTTCTTGAGGTTCTTCAGACAATAAGAACGAGGTGGCGGAACCACCCCCCCCCCCTCTCCCCCCCCCCCCCCCTGGTGGGGTTTCATCGTGTGAGGAGAGGAGAGAGAGAAGCCACTGAGATGAAGAAATGCGTCTCCCCGCCGCCACCCGAAGCCACAGAGCGAACCAAAGAAATATAGTATTTATGTGCGTAAGTGTATAAGACCTGGAATCAGAAATTACTTCTGAGGAACGTAACGTCAGGATGATACAAATATTAATATATGATATATATATATATATATATCTCAATAGGACATGCCCATCTGGGACAAGGTTGGTTCCGCCAGCCGAGTACGGCGACAGCTCTTTATAAAAGTTACCAGACCCAAATACGACGAACTGCCTTCAAGCCAGCGCCAACCCAGGGAGAAAGGCACCCCCCCACCCCCACCCCCGACCACCGGGGGGCGATGTAGCGCAGATGCGAACACACGCCCCTTCCGCAAAGATAACAGATAGACAGAAACAGATACCAGATCATATAAATGTAACCACAATCAACTGTTGCTCTCTTTCGGTTGTTTGTTGTAGTTCTGTCGCTTTGTTTTTCTCCTACTGATTCGTCGATTATTTATTCACGGATGGTACGTTTTGGCTACGTTTTGGCTTGCGTTTTTTCGGTGCGTTTTTGTGCATGTTTAACAAAGCTAACGTTTTACGTATATATGTATACATATTTATATATATATTGTAATTGTTGATAACCTGTTCATTAAGCCAGCACCAGAGAAAATACTGGAGCCACTATGGTTGGCCTGGTCATAGTTTGATAATTTTTTTTCCCCCTGAAAGTCAGACATAATATAATATAATAATATAATATATTTTGTTATTTTAACGATTTAATGGAAATTACTTTGCTAGAACCCACACATCAACAATGTTCAATTAGGTCATTTAGCTTGTGGAACTATTGAGACTCGTGAAGTGTTTTCTATGATACTGATAATAATTTGCAATAATTGTTTGTTTTCGTTTGATTAATGTTTTGTTTGATTGTATTTGTGAAGGGACCAAAGTTATGATAATTGGGACAATTGTATTACCGTACAACATCCAGTATTTTGCTTATTGATGTTTTCTTGTAATATAAATAATACCTTAAATACAAATATAAATGATTTACTTTATTTAAACTATTATACTTTATTATACTATTATATACTTTATTTGAACAACCGCCAACCTAGAGCTTTCTTCTCTTGTAAGCAGATGTACGACGTGCAACACACACGCACACACACACACACACACACGCACACGCACACACACACACCACCAGCTGGGACTCATCTACAACTGGCCGGGAGTCATGGAAACTTTTGTGTCCTACAGTTCAACAACAACAAGCTAACATGACAGCTACGGCGCTACCTGGCACGCACGCAACTAGGGCAACGCTAACCGTGCTCCAAGCTAACACACACACACCTCCTGTAGAGACTTCCTGTGTGTGTGTGTGTGTGTGTGTGTGTGTGTGTGTGTGTGTGTGTGTGTGTGTGTGTGTGTGTGTGTGCGTGTGTGTGTGTACGTGTGTCGTCAGCGACAGCCGCATTGGCGGTGGCTCATCAGAACACAGATGCGTCCTGATTAGCTGGCGGCGCGGCGCTGACAGAGCTACATCAGCATGATGTATGTGTTGTTAGCCGGCGAGCGGCTAATTCCGAATTTAACACCTGAATGGCGCGGGGGGGGCGGGGTCACACCTGAGTGCGGCCAGAGATTTACTACCCCTGTCACAAACCACTGATGGGCTTTGATCGGTCGGAGTTCCTTGGACTTTCGGCGGCGGCGGCGGCGGATTCTGGGTCAGGATTCAGCTTAACAGAGAGTGGTTTCGGGGGAAGTGGGTTGACGCTAGTCGGACTACAGTCGAGTCTTGGCGAGGGTTTTTGTGCAGAGTTGAGAGCAGAGCCACGTAAGTTAGGTCCTCCTTCTCCTGATTCTACACGGCAAGATTCATTTATTTTGATTCCCTTTTCTCTTTTTTTCTTTTCCTTTTTTTTTATCTTGCACCTTGTAGCAACACTGGTTGCATTAGCGCTAACAAAAACAAGAGAGCTTCCTCTGGAAGGTATCTATTGACTGATACCGGTGTGTCTGGTATAATTAGGTTTGTTCTTGTGTATATTGTGCTTGCTGGTGGTGTTAACAATGGATGATTCACAGCAGGTAACTTAAAGATTCCGAGGCTGGCGGGGGAATCTTAAATCGGTGTCCATTTTCTAGCCTAGCCGGAACGCCAAACTCCCAGCGGCCGTCGCTGCAGTGGACTCCTCAGGACCGACCGCACACGGCGGCCGCTGGGTCCAGTTCCATCGGTGTGACATGCGCTAATAAAACCACTCGGGCAAAATGAGCACATGGACGCAATACGTTGAAACATTGGCTCGGAATTCACTTAAGAATACACAATCGATACACATATATATATATATATATCGTCAAACAGATCACGTTATGACTCTAACCATAACGCGGTCCGTAAAAAACATAAATCATTAACCATTACTTATTTACATTACATTGTAGTTACTTAGCAGATGTTTTTGTCCAAAGCGACTTACAATAAGGTCATTCAACATGCAGTAGGTATGACAGCAGGTAGGCAAGACAACTGCTAGTCACCAGAAGTCATATGTGCATTTATTTTCTACTTGGCCATAATAATATAAAAATATACATTCATATACACAACTATAATAACATAATATATAATTCATGACATTACACTAAGGGTCATTCAACAGGTAGGCAAGAGAACTGCTAGTCACCAGAGGTCATAAGTGCATTTCCTTCCTAACAAGCCATATTTATATATTATATACACATATTACATGCAACATATATAAAAAAATATATATAATGCATTGCATAATTTCCTTTCCAAACAAGCCTCCGAGAGCAGAAGCAGTGCTGTTCACATGTTGAGTGTACATGTGAAGTACAGTACATGCCAAACAAACCCTTTTTCCACACAGGAGACAAACAAACTGTGTGTATATCCCGCAGTCGACTGTCCCAGCACCAGTGGCTGTGTAAAGACACCCGTCAGGTCCCCTAGTGTGTGAGGACGGTAGGACGGTAGAACGGGGACATAATGGTGGGGGTGGTGTCTTGCGTGGACAGACAGGTTGTGTTGGACTCAGAGCAGCTGTCTGCCTGGTGCTGTCTGGGCCCATCTGGCTTCCGCTGTGTTCCTGCAACCTTGCTATTAGTTCACTTTTAGAAAGCGCACAGAAAGAGCTGGTGTGTGTGTGTGTGTGTGTGTGTGTGTGTGTGTGTGTCTGTGTGGATATGGATAATTGAGGTACGTGTGTGTGTGTGTGTGTGTGTGTGTGTGTGTGTGTGTGTGTGTGGTGTGTGTGTGTGTGTGTGTGTGTGTGGTGATTATCTCAGGTCAACTCGGGGCAGTGTGATCATGTCAGGGTAGTTCTCTGCATGATAGGATACAGGGCATTGACCCTCCCCACACAGTCTGCCCTTGACCTCCACACACACACACACACACACACACACACACACACACACACACACACACACTCATATCCCCCCAATCATATACACATACACATTCATATGCAAACGTACACACACATTCATATACAAACGTACACACACACACACACACACACACACACACATTCATATACAAACATACACAAACACACACAAGCATTGATATACACACACGAATGAATACACAAACACACACATACACACACAGACACAAACACACATGTGCTCACACACACACACACAAACACACACACACACACACTGTTGCCACTGAATGCTGGAGCGGTCCGCTGCGGGAGCAAGGTTAGCATAGCGAACAATGTTAATGTGAGCTGTGTGTGTGTGTGTGTGTGTGTGTGTGTACGTTCTTCCTTTGACCTTTGACGTGTGTTCAGGAGGTGTCATCAGATGCGTGCCTTGCTGGAGGGGGTCCATGTTTTCCCTGTCAGTGGGTGTGGAAGCAAGTGGGCTGGGTAAGGGGTGGCTGGTCTGATCAAGACTGCAGCTGAACCCCGCTGTCACCAGTGTGTGTTTCACCCCCTCGAGAGGCTGCTGGTATCTGTGTAGCGCGTGTGTGTGTGTGTGTGGTGTGTGTGTGTGTGTGTGTGTGTGTGTGTATGTTTGTTTTTATGTGACTGCATGTCTGTCTGACTGACTGTCGACTGTCTATCAACACAACTGTCACAGTGTGTGTGCGTTTGTGTGTGTGTGGGCATCTGTGTGTATGTGTGTGAGTGTGTGTGTGTGAGTGTGTGTGCACATTTGTGTGTGGTTTTTCTGCGTGTGTCTGTGTGTGTGTGTGTGCATATTTGTATGTATGTGTGTGTGTGCATGTGTGTGTCCTAGATGTGTGCATGTGCGTGTGTGTGTGTGGTGTGTGTGTGTGGTGGGGGAGCCTGGGGACTGTAGTTCTGCTCCATTAATTAGCTCAGCAACCTGCTGACTCTCAAGTGACTCCGGGAAAATTAACCCTGCATCTCACACCCCCGAAAACTTTCTGTTATTCCAACCTCCATTACCACTCTTATTGCCGCTATTAAGAGAGAGTGCGTGAGAGCGTGTGTGTTAGTGTGTGTGTGTGTGTGTGTGTGTGTGTGTGTGTGTGTGTGTGTGTGTGTATGTGTGCCGTTTGTATTTCTATACACAAATGCATGAATGTGTTTATATTTGTGTATACTGCCGCAGCATGCAAAAGCTGTGTGTGTGTGTGTGTGTGTGTGTGTGTCTGTGTGTGTGTGTGTGAGTCTGTGTGTGTGTGTGCGTTTGTGTGCAAGTGTAGAGGAAATCCAAACATGGTCTGTATTGGTCTACCAAGGGACGTTTAAATTGTGCTTTAAAAGCTACATGTGCACACAAAACGGTCACTTTTTGAGATGCGGACTGATTCTACTCTCTCTCTCTCTCTCTCTCTCTCTCTCTCTCTCTCTCTCTCTCTCTCTCTCTCTCTCTCTCTCTCTCTCTCTCTCTCTCTCTCTCTCTCTCTCTCTCTCTCTCTCTCTCTCTCTCTCTCTCTCCCTCCCTCCCTCCCTCCCTCTCTCTCTCTCTCTCTCTCTCTCTCTCTCTCTCTCTCTCTCTCTCTCTCTCTCTCTCTCTCTCTCTCTCTCTCTCTCTCTCTCTCTCTCTCTGCTCTCTCACCCTCTTCTTTTGCCATCCACAAATGAATGATCATCCTGATTGACAGTTCTCGTCCTGCGCTGTACCTTTAGTAACCCTCCCTCCCTCCTCCTCCCACACACATGTACACACACTCCTCTCCCCCCAGTGGCGCATTGGTGCGGAGGCGGTTGAGTTGGGTTGGTCTATAGGGATGGTCCCGGAGGAGGGGGGGGGGGGGGGGAGGATGGAGAGGGGTGGGGGGGGGGGGGGGTTGTGGGTTGGTGTACCCATGAGGGTTTGAAGAAGAGAACATTTGATTTAGATCGCCCCTTATTGCTTCAAACACTACGATAGGGTTAGTTTGCGGCGCCAACATCCAAAAAGAAAAGAAAGAGAAAAAGGAAAAAAAAAAGAAAATATGAATGAAAAATAAACACCACAACAACAACAGTAGTTTGTAGTGAGCTCGTGGTGCAGCGCTGCAGCGTGGGCGGCCAATATCACCGCATTATGCCTCTTTTGACTTGTTTTGGGCTGCGTTTCATGGGCTTAGTTATTGCCTCCGATGGGCAGCCAATGAACATACAAAAAAACTAAAAATTATAATAATAATAATAATAAAGTCTAGCTTGTGTGTGTCTGTGTGTGTGGTTGCGGTTGTGTGTGTGTGTGTGTGTGTGGGTGGGTGTGTGGGAGTGTGTGTGTGTGTGTGTGTGTGTGTGTGTGTGTGTGTGTGTGTGTGTGTGTGTGTGTGCGTGGGTGTGGGTGTGGGTGTGGGTGTGGGTGTGGGTGTGAGAGCGAGAGAGAGAGAGAGAGAGAGCGAGAGAGAGCTGGTGTTTGACCACTGTCGGCTGTCATCAGTGTAGGGTCTGGTTGAGGGGTGGTGACAGTGGAGGCTGGTCACCCTCACCTCTCTATTGTCAGCTTACATTACCTCGGGACGCACACACACACACACACACACACACACACACACACACACACACACACACACACACACACACACACACACACACACATTGTTTTCTTATAACAGACCATTGGCACTTTTTATCTTCTGGGATCCGCTTGACTTGACAGCGACACACACACACACACACACACACACACACACACACACACACACACATACACACGTGTGCACACAGGAAGCTGTGAACACACAGGGACACACATGGACACACACTCCCCGGAGGACCTCGGTGACCTACCCTGTCTGCCCCCTTGCCCCCGTCCGTCCGTTGGAAGTGTCAGCCCAGCCATCGTCAACGCCATCAGCATGTCCATGTCACTCTGAGAGAACGACTTTGTTTGTCTCCTTCTTCTTCTTCTTCTACTTCTTCTTCTTCTTCTTCTACTTCTTCTTCAAACTATTGAGTCCTGACCAATTTTGAATTTGAGGGGCCAATCAGGGGTGACTGATTTCTCATCATGGGGGTTAAACATATCGTATCATAGTGGCTTCTAAAAGTATATTAAGACTGCATCGTGTGGTACCTTTTTTTGATCTCGCACACACATACACACACACACACACACACACACACACACACACACGCCTCATATATATATACACAACCTTACTGTGCACGGGTCAAGTAGGATGTATTTGTCAGGTTGCCTGACATATAGGGGTGCCGAGAGAGAGAGAGAGAGAGAGAGAGAGAGAGAGAGAGAGAGAGAGAGAGAGAGAGAGAGAGAGAGAGAGAGAGAGAGAGGAGGGAGGGGGAGAGAGAGGGGGAGCGAAAGAGAGAGGGAGAGAGAGAGGGAGGGGGAGCAAAAGAGGAAGGGAGAGAGACAGCGAGGGAGAGGGAGAGAGGAGAGAGAGGAGAGAGAGAGAGAGAGAGAGAGAGAGAGAGAGAGAGAGAGAGAGAGAGAGAGAGAGAGAGAGAGAGAGAGATCAAAGAGAAAAGGGAGAAGATACATGGAGAGAGGATGAGTGAGTGAGCAAAAGTAGGAATAATGTGACAAAAGAGAAAAACTCTTACTGCTTATAAGAGGGAGAGGCACCGAGCGAGAGTGTGAGAGAGAGAGAGAGAGAGAGAGAGAGAGAGAGGGAGAGAGACATTAAAAAGCTGTACCCCTCGGAGCGACACCACACTAATTAGCATAGCGGGAGAGCGAGCGGCGCAGTGCGGGAGAGATAATCATAGCGCCTTAATGTCTGCTGAATGCTATTAATCAGCAGCATTACCCATAGTGCCTCAGTGTTCCTCAGTTATCTCACAGTGTGGGCTGGCAGTGAGTCTCACCTCTCCATCCCAGCCCCCTGTCAGCACACACACACACGAGACGAGTCCTCATCCTGTGTGTGTGTGTGTGTGTGTGTGTGTGTGTGTGTGGACACACACGTGTCTCTCTCTCTCTCTCTTATATCTCTCTGTATCTCTCTCATGTACTCTTTATGCTTTATTTAGTTCTGTCGTATGGCTGCTACACTATAGGATCTTCTCCTGTATGTACAGTATGTGCTCCTTGTCTGGTTCTCTGTCTGTCAGCCTGTGTGTCAATCTGTCTGTCTGTCTGTCTGTCTGCCTGTCTGTTTCACTGATTGTCCCTCCGTCTGTCTGCTAGTCAATCCCTCTGTCTGTCCCGCTGTCTGTCTGTCCCTCTGTCTGTCTGCCAGTCTCTCCCTCTGTCTGTCTATCTGTCTGTCTGTCTGTCTGCCAGTCCATCCCTCTGTCTGTGCTTCTGTCTGTTCCGCTGTCTGTCTGTCTGTCTGTCTGTCTGTCTGTCTGTCTGCCAGTCTATCTCTCTGTCTGTCCCTCTGCCTATCTGTCTGTCTGTCTGTCTGTCTGTCTGTCTGTCTGTCAGTCTGGTTGATTGGTACGTCTTTCATCCCTCATCTGCTGTTACCCTTCGCCCTTTTCTGTCTGTG
>CM051020.1:117500-127500 GCA_027704905.1 Muraenolepis orangiensis
GCGGTCCCGTCTCCCGCTATCACTTCCTGTCCTCTCCGCCATCACTTCGCCTCACCCGCTCTCTCGTCTTCTCTCCCCCGCTCTCTCGTCTTCTCTCCCCCCCTGTAGCTCTCGTCTTCTCTCCCCCCCTGTAGCTCTCCTCCTTCTCCTCGATGTCCAGTTTGTCCGCCCATTCATTATCCCATCAAAGCCTTTTATCCCTCAGGTCCTCACCCCAATGCTCCAACTCTCTACTACTGCGTCTGTCTGTCTGTCTGTCTGTCTGTCTGTGTGTGTGTGTGTGTGTGTGTGTGTGTGTGTGTGTGTATGTGTGTGTGTGTGTGTGTGTGCTGTGTGTATGTGTGTGTGTGTGTGTGGTGTTTACAATCTTCCCATTTCATTCACACCATCTCATTAATTATTAATTTAACACATTCTTCTTTTTTTAAATAGCGCTTATTTGCCGAAAGACACGATGCCTAACCTATATCTGTGTTCCTGTGTGTGTGTGTGTGTGTGTATCCTGTGTGTGTGTATCCTGTGTGTGTGTGTGTGTGTTCCTGTGTGTGTGTGTGTGTGTGTGTGCGTGTGTGTGTGTGTGTGTGTGTGTGAGACGATGGGATTGCAGCCCCGCCCGTCTTGCTCCAAGGACCACGACGCCTCACAGCGGCTCTCTTTCCCTCACAGTCAACTTGAGTATTGTAACTGATTGGCCGCGTTAGCGCCATAATAGCCCAATTATTTAGCTGTTTCCTTGTGTGTCAACTGATTGCCAATTGTTCCCAAAATTACCGGTTTAGGGGGGTTTGGGGGGGGGTTTGGAATTTTGCTGAAGAAGAAAAGAGGGGGGACCCGCATGGGGGGGGGGGGCCCACGTGCACCCGTGATTGGCCGGCGTCTCAGCCAATGGGTGGCGTTTAAAAAGAGAAAGCTCCCGCTCGGAAAAGCGGGACGTGGTGGGAGTGTGATTAATAGGCTGCTGCTGTGGGGGCTCCATGACCTGCAGGGGGGGGGGGGGGGGTGACTTCCTGTGCCGGAAGGCGGGTGGGAGAGAGAGAGAGAAAGAGAGAGAGAGAGAGAGAGAGAGAGAGAGAGAGAGAGAGAGAGAGAGAGAGAGAGAGAGAGAGAGAGAGAGAGAGAGAGCTCAGTGGTACACACGACGCTTGTCACATTCACAGCCAAATAAAGGCCACACATCCACAAAAAACAAAAAAAAAAAAACTTAATACTCAACTATAAGTTGAGTATTAAGTGAGTTACAATTACTTTTTTACTTACCTGTATATATATATATATATATATATATATCATAAACCTAGAATTCTGCATATATCTCATACCTACTCTATAAGTAATTGAATACCTAGTTGACTGTTTTTTTTCCATCTTATTTGACCACTGTACATTATATATTACTAATACACTTTACTGCAACATTTGCACTCTGGTTTAGATGCCAACTTATTTCCGCTGTACTGTACTTGTGCTGTGCAATGACAAAACATTAGAATCTGATCTAATCTAATCTAATAAGGAATACAGGTGGGCTGACAGACCTACATGCAGGACAACTGCGTGTAGAATCGATGTATATGAATCACGAGTGGATATAGCTTTCTATAGACAGAAATAGAGAGAGAGGGAGAGAGAGGGAGAGAGAGAGAGAGAGAGAGAGAGAGAGAGACAGACACATAAAAAAGAGGCAAGGAGAGAGCGGGGGGGGGAAAAAAGCGACGACGGCCCAACTGATGGCCCAACGTCCCTACCCATAGTTCATAGCGGCTGACGACCCATCTGGTTCCGACATCATTACGTCCTCTTCAACCTTCACTGGCCTCGGCCTCATTCAAGCAGGACGCCCCCCCCCCCCCCCCCTCCCCCTGCACACACACACACACACACACACACACACACACACACACACACACACACACACACACACACACACACACACACACACACACACCTCCGTCCTCCCTCTATCACCACCACTGTCAGCACCACCGCCACCCATCGCTACATCCGTGGCCAGGGGGATAAGGCCGCTCGGCGCCGGCCGGTTTCGGGTGGTGTGTGGAGCGTTTAACTGCCGTCGGGGTCCGGTGAGAAGAGAAGGTCCTTATCCTTTTTGCGGGGGCCCGTCGGGTTTCCGTGGCCGGGCCGTTCATTAAGTCCCATTTTCCGGTCGAACCGATCAGGTGACCCCCGGTGAGTTATTTTTCCCTTTATCCCTGGCAGAGCGATGGAGCAGGTTATTGGTTCAAGAGCCGATGATTTGGTGTTTTCGTTAACTCTTTCGTTTTGTTCAGAGCGCCGGGGGCCGATCGGAGGAAGTAGTCGTAGTTTGTAGCTGTGGGAAAAGGCTGCCAAAAAGGAGGGGGCGGCGGGGGCCCTGGGGGGGGGAAGCAGGGGGGGCCCTGTGGGGGAAGGAGGGGGGGCCCTGGGGGAAGCATGGGGCCCCTGCGGGAAGAAAAGGCCCCTGGGGGAAGGAGGGGGGGGGCCTGTGGAAAGCAGGGGCCCCTGGGGGAAGAAAAGGCCCCTGGGGGAAGGAGGGGGGGGGGCCTGTGGAAAGCAGGGGCCCCTGGGGGAAGAAAAGGCCCCTGAGGGAAGAAAAGGCCCCTGTGAGGGGAAGCAGCAGCCTTGATAGAACACCGTGGATCACATATGGGTACGTTTGTGTTTGAAACAGCAGAGGAAACGAATGGGAATAAAGACATCTGCACACCGACGCTGCTGTTCGTCCTTATTTGATCTGGCAGTAATATAATGTCGTTCAATTTCGAGAGGAAAAAAAAAACAGGAAACAGGAAGCGGAGACAATAAATAGGAAGACAGGGGGGTTAAAGAGGACTAATGAACACTTCTGACAAAAATGAAGCCGACCTTTTTTGCCAGTAGTAGACCAAAAAAACAACAACCCTCTCAGATAGTTGCCCTTTAAAAAGAAAAACCCCCGGCCCTGGCTCCAGCGCCGTCGGACCCAGAATGGCCGTGTGCAGCTGCAGGTAGTAATTACTGATTAGGCCATGGAAAGTGGGGACAAATGCAGTGTATAATCAGGGCCTCCGTCGACAGTAGGAGCCCTTCACAATGCCTTGTAATTAACAAGATAATTGGCGGGAAATGGCGATGATTTCTTGAGTTATTCTTCCCTATTTGTGTGTCATTTGAGCAAGGTTTTTTTTTTCTTTTTTTTTTTCTTCTTCTTCTCTCTCTGTTACTTGTGGCTGGTGGGGGGGGGAATCTGTTATGTGTGGTGTGTGTGTGTGTGTTTCTGTGTGTGTGTTTCTGTGTGTGTGTTTCTGTGTATGTGTGTGTGTGTCTGTGTGTGTGTGTTTTTGTGTGTGTTTCTGTGTGTGTGTTTCTGTGTGTGTGTGTGTGTGTGTGTGTGTGTGTGTGTGTGTGTGTGTGTGTGTGTGTGTGTCTCGAGTGACGTTCAACGCTGTGAACTATTCGTTGAAACCGCTGTGCTATTTTGAACCATAGTGTATTTGGCAGCCCCTCCTTTCACCTACACAAAAACACACTCACACACGCACACAAACACACACACAAAAACACACACCCACACGCACACAAACACACACACACACACACAAACACAAACACACACGTCATCAGCGTTGCACCTTGTTTACATTCCTGTATAAGCGTTCAACCCTTTTGAACGGCGCTGTTAAACCACCGGCTGCCCCTGATAACCTACCCAGAGAGCCGCGTCCCCCTTCCTCCCCCTTCCTCCCCCCTTCCTCCCCCTTCCTCCCCCTCTCCTCTCCTCTCTCGGGTTAAGTCTCCGTACTCTCTATCCTGCTGACGGTGTGTGTGTGTGTGTGTGAGTCTCAACATGCGGCTGACGTGGTAACGAACACCCGCCCGGGTGGCTTCCCCTCCCCTCCCCTCCCCCACACCCCCCCCCGCCCTCCCCCCCTCCCCCTCCCCTCCCCACACCCCCTCCCTCCTCCCCGATAGAGCGCCGCATTCCCAAATATGAAGATGTTTATCTCCTCCCTTTTTCCAATTATATTTCTCCAGATAAAGGTGTCGCCGCGCCACTTGTTTCCTTGACAACGCCGCCGTTACTTCACCCCCCCCCCCCCCCCCCCCCACTTCCTCTGGGCGCCCCTTAATCTGAGCCAATAGGAAAAGTCTTTTCTTCTTCTTCTTCTTCTTCTTCTTTTTCTTCTTCTTTTTCTTCTTCTTCGTCGTCTCCGTCTTTGCGGCTCGACGTGTCGGAGACGTCTGGTCTTCTTCTTAACAGTTATTTTGTGACAGACTTAAATTGGAAGCGCTCACTGGCGCATCGCTGTCTCTCCGTCTCTCTCTCTCTCTCTCTCTCTCTCTCTCTCTCTCTCTCTCTCTCTCTCTCTCTCTCTCTCTCTCTCTCTGCCTGCCTCTCTCCCCTCAACCCCTCTGCTCTTTTTCTCCTATCTTCAAGTGGTTTTTCTCTCACTCTCTTTCCCCTTTCCTTTCCTTCCTTCCTTCTTCTGCTTCTTCGATTCTGAGGGGCCGCCTTGCTACGACTTTTACACCTTGTGGTATTCGGCGGACGTGACACGGCGGTCGGTCGGTCGGTGTGGTGGTGGTCATCCTCTTAACGCCGGTCGGCCGGTCGGTGTGGTGGTGGTCATCCTCTTAACGCCGGTCGGCCGGTCGGTGTGGTGGTGGTCATCCTCTTAACGCCGGTCGGTCGGTCGGTGTGGTGGTGGTCATCCTCTTAACGCCGGTCGGTCGGTGTGGTGGTGGTCATCCTCTTAACGCCGGTCGGTCGGTGTGGTGGTGGTCATCCTCTTAACGCCGGTCGGTCGGCCGGTCGGTGTGGTGGTGGTCATCCTCTTAACGCCGGTCGGCCGGTCGGTGCGGTGGGTAGAGGCGTGGACCCGGCTGGGTCTTTGACACAACCGGCCCCCTTTATAGAGTAGCACGGCAGAAGACACCATTGCACACCACTGTGTACACACTGTGCTATTAACCCACGGTGCTGCACTACTGTCACTTTAAAAAGGCTTTTTACACCGTCCACCGCATATGTATATACTGTATCATATTAGACACTTTATTGTTCTTTCTTTTTTTTAACAGTGTATTGTTTTGTTATTGTATAGTGTTGTTTATAGGATATAGTATAGTATATAGTGTTGTCTATACTATATCCTATAAACAACACTATATACTATCAACTTTATACTATACTATAAACTTTATACATTGACATGGCTACTTGTGGGATCCTCCCCAAGACAAGGACACAGGGTGATGGAATCTGGTTTATAGAGTTTTGAATCCTTGTGAACAGAGTAGATGGAACAAGCTAGAGCTCTCTCCTCTAGTGTGTGTGTGTGGTGGAGGCTGTTTTAACCTGTGGGTTGGCTTGATTAACAATGACCCACAGGTGTGCAGCCTCACCAGCCAATCAGTCAAAGGCCAGGTGAGGCTGCTTAAACCAGCCACCAACCACACACACCCCACAGTATAGTATAGTATAGTATAGTATAGTATAGTATAGTATAGTATAGTATAGTATAGTGTAGTATAGTTTTAGAAATGCATAATGCTGAATGGGGAGTAAGCATTCCATTGTACATTGTTACACATGGTCTTGGATCTTGAGAGAAACACGCCACCGTGTCAATCTTCATGTTCGCATAAAGCTTGTTAATAATACACAAGGTTTTCTAAATTCAATCTCTTGGAGAAATAAAAATAGGGTGATAAAAAGTGAAAGAAAGAAAGACAGAATGAAAGAAAGAAGGGACGCTTGTAGGTGGTGTTCCACGAGCCATGGTGACAGGTGACATGATTCTTTTAGGCCCTTATTGATTCACTCTGAAGTTCCTCTCTCTCTCTCTCTCTCTCTCTCTCTCTCTGTTCTCCACCGAGCGAGGCAGACGGAGGAGGTGTATGAGATCGTATGATGGATGGATGACGAACGCGACCGCGTGCATTAGATTAGCATCCGTGAGGCGAGGAGGAGGAGGATACAAGATACAAGATATATATTTGCCATTTCTAGTACATTGGAATGCTTGCTCCCCATTCCCTCCCGCAGTAAACATCTCAAAAAACAATACCATAAAAATAATATATACAATAAAAATAAAAATGAACCAAAAAAGGAAAGCAAAGTGACTGATAGATGGTATGAACATCTGTCGAATGTGCAAAAAGAAAAAGAAAAAAAAAAGATTTCAAATGCAGTAGTGCAGCAGCATCATGAATACAGTGCAGTACAGTGCAGTAGCTGTAATGAGTCCAGAAAGTCCAGCAAAGTATGACAGTGTAATGTTAATGACAATGTTATGAAAGTGAAAGTTGCAGCACTCCTAGCAGTTCAGTAGGGGCACTGCCTGTGGATAAAAACTATCCTTATACGCAACCGTCGACCAGAGCGTAGGGGGGAGAAGAGATGGTGCCCAGGGTGGTTGCAGTTCTATATGATGGACATGGCCTTCTTCCGACATCTGGTCCTAAAGATCTCCTCAATGATGATCTTCTCTGCCGTCCTTACGACCCTCTGGATGACTTTCTTGTCCCGTGCAGTGGTGATGACGCTCTCTACGGTGCCACGGTAGAAGTTCACTAGCCACTATGGCCTATTTAGCTTTTTCTGAGGCACCGCAGAGCATAGAGGCGCTGGTGTGCCTTCTTTAGCATGACCTCCCTGTTGTGGGTCCACGCCAGGTCATCAGAAATATGTAGCCCAAGGAAATGGAAGCAGCAGACGACTTCCACCGGTGTCCCGTCCAGGCTGATGGTGGAGTGGGTGCCCCGGTGGCTCCTTAAGTCCATGATGAGCTCCTTAGTCTTGCTGACATTCAATGCGAGCCTGTTGTCCTCACACCATCGTGTCAGCTGGATTTCCTCATCTCTGTACTCCGTTTCATCGCCCTCGCTTATCAAGCCGATGACTGTGGTGTCGTCTGCAAACTTGATAATCCGATTATTGCTGTGTGTGGCAGTACAGTCATGTGTGTACAGCGAGTACAGCCGGGGACTGAGGCAGCAGCCTTGGGGTGCTCCGGTGTTGAGGACCAGAGTGGACCTGGAGATGTTGTTCCTAATCTTCATCACTTGAGGCCCGCCCGTTAGGAAGTCCATAATCCAGTTTCAGATGGGGGCGCCCAGACCGTTTCAGAACCAACTTGGAGGGAACGATGGTGTTGAACGCCGAGCTGTAGTCAATGAACAGCAGTCTGACGTAGGAGTCCCTCCTGTCTAGGCAACGCATTCTCATGAACCGGTTTGTAGGATATCCTACGAAAAAACAGTGCAGCTTTGTTTCGTGGGAAATCATACATACAGCATCAGTGCGCATGCGCGTCCCACTGCAGCAAGAACACAAAGCAACATGGCCGACTTTCCGCGTATTCTCAGTGGAAAATGCAAAAAAATCATATAGTTTGGCCATTTAAATATGTTTTGATAACATTTCTAGCGAGAAATGGGCCATTATTTGTCACAATCGTCCTTCAGTGAATGTATACGATCTTTTGTTTCATAGTTATTACGAATATTTCACTTTGTTTGGGGAGGAATCGTACGTTCGTTTACGCCCCTTTCAGTCGGCGAACAGAGCAGCTGAAATCATGTCTAAAATAACACTCATACATGTATGTTTTTATGATTTGTTTTCTCACGATACAAACACATGTTAAGGTTACTCTAAAATACGGTTTGATAACATTTCGAGTGAGAAATATGATATGATAATAAAATATTTGTTCAATGAATGTATACAATCTTTAGTTTGTTAGTTATGGCGAAGATTCTGCAACATGTATATTCGTTGCTATGGTGACATTCAAAAGTGCGTTTGTGTCGCGCACCCCCCCCACCCCCCCCGTTAACGATCATCGCAGGGTCACAACCTGTAAAAAACATGATTTCACCCTCTTACAAAAAAGAAAGATCAAATCTGACCACACCAGTGTGTTTCCCGGCCAGTAAACCCAGTGTATAATATATTGTATAATAAGATTGCAAGGTGTGGGGGGTGCTCTTTGAACCTGGAACCTGTGCCACATTTGAAGGCTTACAGGGAAGCCAAAAAACGTGCTACACGACATGTGATCAACAGTTTTGGAAAGCTCTTGACCTCTACTACCATAAGCAATTGGGGGCGTCACTCAGCAGGGTCACAACCTGTAAAAAACATGATTTCACCCTCTTACAAATAAGAAAGATCAAATCTGACCATGCCAGTGTGTTTCTCGACCAGTAAACCCTATAATAAGATGGCAAGATTCCTGGTCACAATTTCACATAATAGGGAAAACACATTAGAACTACAAAACGTGTGACAGCACGCTGCAAATTGTAGTTCTTTGCACACGTCCGGGTCTCGTCCCTCGATCTATTTGTGTTAATAATGTGGTTTATATATATTTTTAAACATATAATAGTAGTGGTTTACGAACGAGACGGTGCAGATCAGTGCCGCTGAGAGAGAGAGAGAGAGAGAGAGAGAGAGAGAGAGAGAGAGAGAGAGAGGAGAGAGAGAGAGAGAGAGAGAGAGAGAGAGGAGAGATGGAATGAGATGAGAGGGCTGAAAAACTTGTTTAGCTCGTCTGGTAGGGTAGGGTCGTTGTTGGTGACTGCCCCTGAGCTCCCCTTGTAGTTGTAGAGGACCCTCAGACCTTGGAAAACTGAAACCCCCCCCTAAAACTAAAACTGCTTGTGTTTGCGTGTGAATGTGTGTGCGTGGAGGAGTGCGGTCGGTCCGTTACCGTGGCGTTCTGAAGCCCCTCTTCTGAAACACGGCACGCCAGCTTAACTAAAGCGGAAAGTGGGATAAAAACCAGCGTCTCCTCTCTCCTTCCCCTCAGGAAGGATGGGTTTTAACACGCTTTGATGTTTAACACTGTTACATGTTCAAAGACATCATAATCATACCCTGCAACCACACACGCATATTATACTAGTATTATTATTTTATATATTATTATTATTATTATTTGATAGTCAACGACATTTATAGTCGTTATATTCTCAACAAACATTTAACTACTGATGTGTTTCGCAATTGAAAGCCATAATGATAACTTATGTTCTCTCTTTCTTTCTCTCTCTCTCTCTCTCTCTCTCTCTCTCTCTCTCTCTCTCTCTCTCTCTCTCTCTCTCTCTCTCTCTCTCTCTCTCTCTCGCGGCTGCTCCTGTTGATGCATCTTCATCAGGTAAGGTTCTGTCTTCTCTTGTGTGTGTGTGTGTGTGTGTGTGTGTGTGTGTGTGTGTGTGTGTGTGTGTGTGTGTGTTTGTGAGCGAGTGCGGGTGTGTGAGTGAGTGTGTGCGTTAGTGTGTGTTAGTGCAAGTGTGTGTGTGTGTGTGTGTGTGTGTGTGTGTGTGTGTGTGTGTGTGTGTGTGTTGTGTGAGTCCGCCGCGTTGCGTGTCTTCACACGCTGACTGCTGACAAACCTGTCTGTCACCGACCTTCCGTTTATGGGCCGACCAAAGAGACTCGTGTGTGACCCCTATCAACCCCCCCTGTCCTCCCCCCCGTCCCCCGGCCCCACCCCCCGCAGCTCATATCAAGGTATTACCCATAATGCATCAACGCAGCCTCTCATCCTTTGCCGGTCACGGGTCAGAGCCGCCGTCGTAGATCACACGCGTTCTGATGTGTTTGTCAACGCCGTAGGTCCTTAAGCGGAGGTCGTCCCTATCGCGTGCATGTGTGTGCGCGTGTGCGCGCGTGTGTGTGTGCGTGTGTGTGTGTGTGTGTGTGTGTGTGTGTGTGTGTGTGTGTGTGTGTGCGTGTGTGTGTCCCTTGTGCGTGTGTGTGTGTGTCTCCCTCTCTTTCCTTTTGTTTCTTTTATCATCTCCCCCCCCCACCCTCCTATCCCCCTCGCGGTCTCTTAGAATACTCATTCAAGTTTTACAGCGGGACGAGAAGCTGAACAGCTTGTGGGGCGGGGAGCGCAGTAATTACCACGGTTATGTCAGGCGGAGCCGGGGAAACGGAGCCCGCTGGAGGGGGAGGGGGGTGGTGGTGGTGGTTGGGGGGGGGGGGAGCAAAGCCATGCCCACC
>CM051020.1:130000-145000 GCA_027704905.1 Muraenolepis orangiensis
GACGGGTTTCAATGTTGTCAATGTGTGTGTGTGTGTGTGTGTGTGTGTGTATATGCATTCATGCTTTTATGCACGTGTGTGTGTGTGTGTGTGTTTATCATGTATGCACGTGGGTGTGTTTTTGTGTGTGTTTGTATATGTGTGTGTGCGCGCTCATGCATTAATGTGCATGTGTGTGTGTGTGTGTGTGTGTGTGTGTGTGTGTGTGCATGTGTGTGTGTGTGTGTGTGTGTGTGCATGTGTGTGTGTGTGTGTGTGTGTGTGCATGTGTGTGTGTGTGCATGTGTGTGTGCATGTGTGTGTGTTATGGGGGGCATAAAAGGACAAAGCCAGTGAAAAGTGCCCAGCTTGGCAAGTGAGCACGACTTAAACAGCGGGTCTGTGTAGTCAGCAGTATCACACACACACACACACACACACACACACACACACACACACACACACACACACACACCGGCCCAGTCTCCCCGAACACTCGCACAGTTGGCTGACAATCACAGCGGTTCTTTTTAATCAGGTGAACTGCACTGTGCTCATTGTTCCCCTGAAAGACCAGCAGCAGCAGAGCTGTAGAGCACCACCAGTCGAAAAAAAGGAAAAGGTCTTCCAAGGTTACCATTACGGAAGGAAGAATTCACCCCCTTTCATCTCCCGGGGTGGACAAGAGAGGGCACACACACACACACACACACACACGCACACACACACACACACACGCACACGCGCACACGCACACACACACATACACTCACACACACACACACACACACACACACACACACACACACACACACACCACACACACACACACACGCACACACACACACATAGATACATGCACTCGCACGTTGCTACACATTGGAGCCACTAGCGCACTGTACACTCCCGTGACGACGTTTAGGGTTGTTCGAGCGTTCTCTTCTTCGTTGGTACGGCACCCTGACCTCCGTTTTGAACCCTGGCGGCGCGTTTAGCGTGGCCTCCGGTGGGCCATTAACCTCCACCCACACACGCCCACTGACGCTCATTTACCACTGTGGGCTCGCACACCTGTGATATATGGCTGTGAGTCGTGAGCAGTGAGCAGTAGTAGTGGTGGTAGTGGTGATGGTGGTGCTGGTGATGGCAGATGTAGTGGTGGCTATAGCAGTAGTAGTGGTAGTAATAGTAGTGGTGGTAGTAGTAGCATTTGTAGTGGTAGTAGTAGAAGTAGTAGTACTAGAAGTAGTAGTAGTAGTAGTAGTAGTAGTAGTAGTAGTAGTAGTAGTAGTACTATCCAGTTCAAGACCCTGGTGCTAGCCTACAAGGCAGTGAAAGGAACAGCTCCATCCCTCCATCCCCGCTCGTCCACTTCGCTCTGCTACTTCGGGCCGTCTGCTTGCCCCCCTTGCTTAGGGGTCTTTCTGGCCGATCTACGCGGTCTGTCCTGTGGCCCCAAATTGGAGAATGAACTTCCCACGGATGTCAGGACTGCAGAGTCTCTGCCCATCTTCGACCGTAGGCTGAAAACTCACCTCTTCAGGAAACACTACCTGGATCCTTCCTCCTAGCACATTCTCTTATCACTTTTTACTAGTGTCCAGCGTCTTTCTAAGTAGATTGTTAGTAAGCTATTGTTCTATTGTTTGCCAACTTATTGTACTTTTACCTGAACTTATTGTACTTCTACCTGAGCGCCGGCTCAGTTCTTGGAGACTTGTTAGGACTTAAATATACTTTGGACTTCTGGTGGCGAGTTGTTCTCTTACCTATCTTTGTTGAACGCACAATTGTAAGTCGCTTTGGACAAAAGCGTCTGCTAAATGACTGTAATGATATGTAAGTGTAGTACTACACGTAAACCCTATGAGAGGAAGAAACCCCAGTGCTGTACAGTATGATGAAGAGGAGGAAGAAGAGGAGGATGAGGTGGTTGAACACTCCATGACAACCACCCCTCTCTCCCTCCTCCCCCTTGATCTCTATCTGCCGTCGGCACCTTAAGGTGGGAAGGGGAAGAGTGGCCACCATTAGCCCGTGTCACTGATGGACGTCGTTGAGAAAACAGAAAATCCATAGCCATGCCCACTGTAACCTCCCCCTCCTCCCCCTCCACCTCCTCCTCCTCTTTCTCCCGCTCCACCTGCTTCTCCCCCTCCTCCTCTTCCTTGTCCTCTTCATCCTTCTCCTCCCCCTCCACTTCCTCCTCCTCCTCCACCCCCTCCCCCCTCCACCCCTTCCTTCTCCTCCTCCCCCTCCACCTCCTCCCCCTCCCCCTCCCCCTCCTCCTCCTCCTCCTCCTCCCCCTCCACCTCCTCCCCCTCCTCCCCCTCCACCTCCTCCTCCTCCATTGCAAATGTCGGGAATGAAAACATAATATACATCACACTAATCAAAGGTCAAACGTTTGTGTATTTTATTTTGTGAAATAGAACTGTGTTAGCCTCCCGCGGCTGCATGAGCTGCGTTGACCATAACTTCATGTTGTCAGACAAGCAGCACGGCGGAGGTCAACCGACGGAATAACCACAAATATACGAACAACTAGAGGGCCCCTCAGTTCAGCACGTACCTCCGCCCTACCCAGAAAAGTCACCTGGATCCGGATTCAGATCTACGCCCGAAATCCCCTCAGTAATCTAACCACCAAGGTCTCTCCAATTCCCTACTGAAATGTTAGTTATCTTGCCCAACACACAAGCACACAAGCAAACAAACAGACAGACAGACAGACAGACAGACAGACAGACAGACAACCAAGCAGACAGACAGACAAACAAACAAACAAACAGATAAGCAAACAGACAGCGGCGAAGGTGATGACCTATATGCTGTTCGGCTGTGAAATCGGTATTAATTTGTCTTCCAAGTGGCTGATACTATTTCCAAGAATAACTACTGGGGGTGACAGGATAGCTCAGTCTGTCCCAGGACTTGGAAACCCGAAGGTCGCCGGTTCAAGTCCCCAAAGCACCTGGGCACTGCCGAGGTGCCCTTGAGCAAGGCAGCAGACCCCTACACTGCTCCCCGAGGGCGGTATATTACAATAGCTATAGAAAAAAAATTCACTGCGTGTGTTTACATGTATGTGACCAATAGAGAGGATTAAATCCTCCATATTTACATTTTTTTTGTAACCCCCGTGGCAGTCACTCTCTTGGTACAATCCAACACTCAGTCCTTTGACGCCCGAGGGTTGTTGTGCCATTTCGGAGTACGGTGTAACGTTCCTCGTCTAATCAATTTAGCTCAATAGTAATATAGTGTTGATTCGTTTGACTCATTTCTGAAGGTCTGAGTGTACGTAATTGGCTCAGGCGGCGCTGCCATATTAGATTACCGCAGAGCGCCGTTAGCGGTGAGAATGAAGCCATAACTGAATAAACCGCCAGCATGGGCCATTTCATTAGCTACCATACTATTACATTGTTATCATTAGAATATGATATTACATTAGCAGTATAATTATTATGTAATTATTATATAATTATATATAATTATAATAATAATAATAATATATATAATTATATATATAAATGATATATAATATAATGATATATATATATATATATATATATATATATATGAATTTACGTATATTATATTATTCAACTGAATACAATACATTAATGAACAAACCGAAGCAACGCTGAGCTTCAACACTAACAGGTGAAGTAACCCAGGTTAAAACATAAGTAGTAGTAGTAGTAGTTCTCCATCTGCCTCGTTTCCACCAACGCAAACCTAGTTCTACCTCTGGGCTGGTGCTGGAGCCGTTTCGCAGTTGGTTCAACTGGCGAACCTTCTGAGAACCGGTTTGTCTTTCCACCGACCTTTCCACAGAGAGAGCCACGTCATGACGTCACTGTTCACGTCTGGATACGTCTCTGCTTTCCCAACTTCCGCAACCACAGTAACACCAATGGCGGACTACAGGATAAAAGTAAAAGTGTTGCTCCTGGCTTTGAGGCTACATTGGAATATAAACAGGGCTGGTCCAACGCGCTGAGCTGCTCGTCTTTAGTGCTATGGACGCGATTACGTTAGAGCTGCATTAATGGAGTACTTCAACAGAAGGGACCATTGGCCTTTTCTTCTTCAAAACTGTCATCTTGTATTATGTTTCTCGGTTGATAAAGCATAATGAAGTGTTATATTTACAAATTTGTATTAAATACACAATTTACAATAATCACAAAATGTTCAATTGTAGAGTGCAGTGCTATAAGTCAATGTCAATAAAGCAGGCTCCGAGGGGCTCCTGGGCGAGCTGCAGCCCAGCGGGGCGGTAGCTCCACATCGACATCGTCCAGGGCAGACGACTCCATAAACAACTAAAACTAAAGAAAAGTGCATTAAAACATGACTCCATAAACAACTGAAACAAGAGAAAAGTGCTCCACTACACTTCACTGTTTTTAGAAAGTAGCATCCTGACGTTAGCTATTGTTACCAAGGCTATGATATCGGGTAACAGAAGCCTAGCAACTAGCTACTCATATCATAGCTACTCATTTCTGATGATACAAACATAACATTGATGTGAGAAATGAGTAGCTCGCTAAACAGCTTAGAAATGCAAAGCTGGTTGGCAACACGGGAAAGATTTACAAGGTAAAACTTACCAGGACCAGTGTGACAGCAGCGGATCATCCATTTTGTTATTGATTAGCTAGTTTTTCTAACTGCGGTTTGTTCTAGAAGCTCCTCGACTTTATTGTGACCTTCTGTGGACGACCACCATGCAAGAAGGCTGTTTGTTTCCTCCACGGACCACTGCTGCTTGGCCTTCACTTCCATAGGGATTTTTTAGTGATTTAAACAAATGGCGGTCACAAATTTTGAGTTGGTCTGTTGGTCACGATAAGCCCCGCCCCCAGCCCCTGGCGTAGCGGTTCTTGCTGGGCTAGCCCAGCTTTGATTTGGGGCCACTCAGGAACCAGTTTTCCGGGCCAACAACCGGTTATTTTGCGGTGGAAACGCAAAGAACTGGTTCGAGATTAGGCACCAGCTCCGAACCAGCCCTCAAAATGCCTTGGTAACGGCAATGACACAGCAAGATGTAGTCTTTAATAAGCCCCCGTGTTGGCCCCTGGTGACTAATTCCTTTTCGAGGTCAAAGGAGAGGGGGGGGGGAAGGGGGGGTACGTTTTAAGTGCCACGCTCCGAAATCCCCTTGTACTCATTAACGCCTTTCCCTCTAATAAAGGTTATTAGATTACCGCCGTACCTCACACGCTCACGCGCCACAAAACGGATTGCAATTGGCCAAACGCCGCGGGGAATATGTTCTCATAATTCGGGGTCCGTAATGAGTTAAAGTGGTGGCGATCGCCGGTGGCGGTGGTGGCGGTGGGTGATGGTGCGGTGGCGGTGGTGGCGGTTTGGTGTGTGGGATGCTGTCGTTATAGGCTCCTCCCATAACGTAAAGTGACGCGGCGCCAGTAATGAGGCCGCAAGGAGGCACAAGGATTAGCCAAAAGGAGACTTGGGAGGAGGAGGAGGAGGAAGGAAGGAGGAAGGAGGAGAAGGAGGAGAGAGGAGGGGGAGGGAGGAGGAGAGAGGATGAGGTAGAGGATAAGGAGGAGGGCGAGGGAGGAGGAGATGGAGGAGAAAGGAGGAGGGGGAGGGAGGAGGAGGGAGGAGGAGAGAGAGGAGGAGGAGGAGGGAGGTGGAGCCAGATGAGGAGGAGGAGGGAGGAGGAGGGAGGACAGGGAGGAAGAGGAGGAGGAGGAGAGGAGAAGGAGGAGAGAGGAGAAGGAGGAGAGAGGAGGCTTACTAAATGAGAAGCGATTCTGTACACATGTTGCTTCTTTCGGAGCTGAGAGATGCATGGGAGCCACCAGCCACCACCACCAGTAGCTGTGGCCATGTGGTTTTTCTGTTACTACTGTTAAGTGCTGTTCTGGGAGCCAACACATAACATTACAAAATACCTAAGCGAATGGCTCATTGCCATGCCAAGCCTTCAGGGCTGTGTTCATTTGGTGTGGCTATGTTTAGTTTTATTATCTGAAGACTCATCCACGTATCCAGGGGATGTGTTATGAAATAAGAGCAGTTAGTGAGTCAGGGAATAAAGGGGCAAAAAGAAAAAACACAAACAGATTGTTGATATTCTATTTTTATATAATTTTTTATATGTATATTTATTTATTTACTACGGATTAACAGATCATTTATTTATAACAGATGTTTGGTCAGATCATGGTCCTCAACCACCGGGCCGCGGACCCTTAAAAAAAGAAAACAACAACATTATTTTATCATCGTTCTATCATTATTTTTACAGTCTGTCTTTACTGTACTAATTAGATTTTACGGCACAATGAGCAACTGGGTGTCATTAACCCAACTGTGGCCCACATTTAGTATGTTTGCTTTGGGCCCCCTTAGTCGATCCCAAAGATGTGTCTTAATATGTCTTAATAAAAGATCTTTCACAGCAAATCAGATTCCTAGTTACTATGCAGTTTTTAGTGTTTGCCGACATCCATATTCATGGTCATGACCTTATATGGATCAGAGATAAGGGAGACGGGATCAGCCTGCTTCATTGTACTGGGTATATGTGTTGTACATAAGTAGAATAAGCACACATTGATAGTTTGGTAGATTTGGTTTTTAATTTGTTAGAATCGTTGCCGTCAAATGCTGTTAGAACTGTTGTTGGAAACGGTGAGACTCTTACTAGGAATAAAGGAATAAAGGAATAAGACTTTTTTTACACTTATTCTGGTCCAGCAGTGGCTTTGTTTTCAATTGGATGAGGCAGGCGTCTAACGATGGCCAGAAAAAAAGCAACAAAAAAAGCCCTTTGCTAGAGTGTCTTCTTGATAGTTGTTTTTTGCAGAATCCGGCAGGATGTGAGATTCCGGTTCAAAATGATTATTTAGCTTCTTTCCCCCCCCCCTAAGTAAAAAAATATTAACAAGTCACAATGACAAGAGAGATGAGCATGAATGAGAGATGTAAACACACTGCAGCACATTTTGTTCCTGATTGGTCGAGAGGTGAAGGGGAGGGGCCTGCGATGACAGCATGGGAATTCGAAACCCAGGCATACAGTAGGACGATGAGAATGAGAAGGGGGCTGTCATCTCCCGATTTTGACATTTGCTTTAGCGATGCCATAAGAATCTGAAATGTGGGTCTGAGTGGGGCTCGTTGATAAAGACCATCGGTTCGTTCATCAGCTCACTACTAGCAGCGATAACTAGAGGGCCCTCAGTATAGAGCAGTCATACCCGCGGCACACCAAAAAGTCGCCTGGATCCAGATTCAGATTCAGATCTGCGGCAAATTCGAACCAACTGTTCCTTTGCCCATAAGTAACCTAACCACCAAGTGTTGTCCAATTCCGTACATAACTTTTTTAGTTATCTTGCTAACAGTCAAACAGACAGACAAACAGAGGGGGAGGAGAAGAGACACAGAGGGGGGAGGGGGGAGGGGAGGTCCCCAGGGGAACGGCGCACACCATTATTACTCCGGTAAGAGAGTATCGGAGAATCGACGTTAGCGGGCGTGATGGCTGTTGTGTTTCTCTCGTCCACGGTGGCTTTGGCGTTTGTGTTGTGTTGTGTGTGTGTGTGTGTGTGTTTACATCAGCCCGTGCTTCTGGCCCCATCAACTTGACAAATAGGCCTCTGACTTCTATTGACTGGTGGGGAGAAAAGAGGATGGATAAGAAAAAAAAGACAAAATAGTGTGTGTGTGAGTGAGAGGGTTGGGGGTCAGTGGAAAAGGGGGGGGGGGGATTGAAGGAGGGAGGGGGGGGGAGGTGATTGTCTACCCGTCTTTTCCGCAAGAAACACGTCACACCTCATTAGCGAGTGGCGGGAAAGAGACAGGATGGCAGCTACGTCGGACACACACACACACACACACACACACACACACACACACACACACACACACACACACACACACAGAGAAACACACAGAAACACACACACTCTCACACACACACATGCACACACACACATACACACTCTCTCACATACACTCTCTCACACAAACATGCACATACACACACACTAACAAACACATGCACATACTCACCCATAGAAATACATGCGCACACACACACACACACACACACACACACACACACACACACATGCACACACACACACACACACACACACACACACACACACACACACACACACACATCACTGCCCCCATTACCTCTATCGTGCACCTCCAGCGGATGGCTTGAGTTGTGCTGACAGGCAGCCATCCTGAAGAAGCTGGTAGAGAGAGAGAGAGAGAGAGAGAGAGAGAGAGAGAGAGAGAGAGAGAGAGAGAGAGAGAGAGAGAGGGGAGATGGGTAGGGAGATAGAGAGAGAGGGGGGGGGATGGGGAGGGAGATAGAGAGAGAGGGGGGGGGATGGGGAGGGAGATAGAGAGAGAGAGAGAGAGAGAGAGAGAGAGAGAGAGAGAGAGAGAGAGAGAGAGAGAGAGAGAGAGAGAGAGAGAGAGAGAGAGAGGGGGGAGATGGGTAGGGAGATAGAGAGAGAGGGGGGGATGGGGAGGGAGATAGAGAGAGAGAGAGAGAGAGAGAGAGAGAGAGAGAGAGAGAGAGAGAGAGAGAGAGAGAGAGAGAGAGAGAGAGAGAGAGAGAGAGAGAGAGAGAGAGAGATGGCGTGTTGGCGAAAATAAGATAATGCACAAGGGAGAAGTAGAGGAAGGAGGAGAGACTATATACTCACATTGGGTAAGGATGTGTGTGTGAGGGGGAGAGAGAGAGAGAGAGAGAGAGAGAGAGAGAGAGAGAGAGAGAGAGAGAGAGAGAGAGAGAGAGAGAGAGAGAGGGGGGGGGAGAAAGAGAGGGGGGGAGAGAGAGAGAGAGAGAGAGAGAGAGAGAGAGAGAGAGAGAGAGAGAGAGGGAGAGAGAGATACACATACTGTCCCTGTCACCTGCCATATGTCTATTAATGGATGCCCTGCAATCTGTTCATCAGAGAGGCATATCTCTCTCTCTCCCCGCCTTGACGGAGGAGACACGGCATGGCTGGACAGCTGCACCTGGAGGAGCCGTATGACAAGAAGGGTCAGAGAGGACACAACTCTTAAGTCTTATGAGGAGTCTTAGAAGTGGCATCCCCCCCTTAAAATTGGTACATTGTCAAGCAGTATTCCACAAGAGGGTACGCTTTACTGTTAATAAGGTACTCGAGTGCAGAGTTCAGTTGCGCCACTCCAATATTGATCGTATGTGAAGTAACGTGTACAAATAACTGCACACTCATTGACATATCGACTTACAAGACACACAAGTTGACTGCTATTGCTGTTAATAATTATCAGACAAATCTCCCTAATCCAAAATCCTTAAGATACAAGATACAAGATTAGTATTTCAGAAATGCTAACTCCTCCCATTCCCTCCACAGTACTAAAACAATACTATAAAAATACTATAAAAATACTATACATAAAAAGAACAATAAAGTGACAGATGATGGATGATATGTTCATGTGTTGAATTGTGCAAAAAGATTTAAAGGCATTTAAAGTGCCAGTAGTGCAGCAGCATCATGAATACAGTGCAGAAACTGTGATGAGACCAGAAAGTCCAGCATAGTATGTTACTGTAATGTGAATATCAATGTGATGATAGTGGCAGCACTCCTAGCAGCAGTTCAGTAGGTCACTGCCTGTGGATAAAAACGACCCTTAAACCTGCTAGTCCTTGCTGTACGGATGCTGCAGAACCGGCGATCGGACGGTAGAGGGGAGAAGAGATGGTGCCCAGGGTGGTTGCGATCCTTAATGATGCAGATGGCCTTCTACCAACATCTGGTCAGATCTCCTCAATGCATGGAAGTGAACACCCGATGATAGTTTCTCTGAACTCTGAATGCTCTGATATAGTGAACATTCACACACACACACACACACACACACACACACACACACAAACTATTTCTCGCAACAAAAAAAACAAACCATTGATTCCCAGTAGTATTGTGTGTTGTGTTTTTTTCAGTATATTCTCAGTGCCGTATAGGACCAATATAGAATACAGGTGGTGGCTCACATTAGCTGGTAGCGCTAACATCGACTACAAAACACCGGGAGAAGATAGTAGCGTGCCTTTGGGAAGGCCGGTCGTGCGGCACCAGGCTGCTGCTGCTGCTGCTGCTGCTGCTGCAGAACCAGACAGTGAGTAAGGAGAGAGGCCGGGGCCTCCGTTTACCGACCAGACACTTTGTCTTGTCGACCGGAGTTCAGCTCCAAGGGTTTTACTACCTCCACCACCTCCACCACCATCACCGCCTCCACCACCTCCACCACCACCACCACCATCACCACCACCACCACCATCACCACCACCACCTCCACCACCATCACCACCTCCACCATCACCGCCTCCACCACCGCCTCCACCATCACCACCACCACCACTGAGAGAGAGAGAGAGAGAGAGAGAGAGAGAGAGAGAGAGGGGGGGGGGGAGAAAGAGAGAAGGGGGGAGGAAGAGAGAGAGAAGCGGGAGGGAGAGAGAGTGAGAAGGGGAGGAGAGGAAGATAGGGAGAGACAGAGAGTGGGGGGGAGATAGAGATAGGGGGAAATAAAGAGAGAGAGAGAGAGACACACACACACATAGTAAGAGAGAGAGAGAGAGAGAGAGAGAGAGAGGAGAGAGAGAGAGAGAGAGAGAGAGAGAGAGAGAGGAGAGAGAGAGAGAGAGACACACACACATAGTAAGAGAGAGAGAGAGAGAGAGAGAGAGAGAGAGAGAGAGAGAGAGAGAGAGAGAGAGAGAGAGAGGGGGAGCAAAGAGGAAGAGCAAAGAAAGAAGAAAGAAGGAAATGTGACTGTAATGCGGCTTGCCATCCAAGGCCCTCCCCCGTCCTCCCCCGTCCTCCCCATCCTCCCCGTCCTCCCCCATCCTCCCCCGTCCTCCCCCGTCCTCCCCCGTCCTCTCCGCTCGGACCAAATCCCCCCATTTCAGGAGATTAACCTTGGTATGCAATAAATGTTCAACTTCCTCTTCCCCTCCAATTTCCTCGGAGCCACGAAACCTCCAGAAGCCATGGCGGCATGTAAGATAAAAATGATCACCTAATTCACTCAAGCACAAAATGCAATTCTGTAGAGGGGGACTGGGAGCTTGAGAGGGAGAGAGAGAGAGAGAGAGAGAGAGAGAGAGAGAGAGAGAGAGAGAGAGAGAGAGAGAGAGAGAGAGAGAGAGAGGGGGTGGGGAGAGGGAGAGAGGGGGGAGAGAGAAAGGGGGGGAGAGAGAGAGGGTGAGAGAGAGGGGAGAGTAAGGGAGAGGGAGAGAGAGGGTGAGAGAGAGAGAGAGAGAGAGAGAGAGAGAGAGAGAGAGAGAGAGAGAGAGAGAGAGAGAGAGAGAGAGAGGAGAGGGGGAGAGAGAGAGGAGAGAGATGGAGGGGGAGAGAGAGAGAGGGGTGAGGGAGAGGGGATGAGAGTAAGAGAAAGAGAGAGAGAGTGAGACCTATAGATAGGGAGGGAGAGAGTGAGAGAGGCTTGTCACACATGCACAAGAAGATACACGTTTTTTTCCATCGTTCAGAACGTTTTCCATCAATTATTATTATGTCGAGCACTTATTCAGAGAGAGAGAGAGAGAGAGAGAGAGAGAGAGAGAGAGAGAGAGAGAGAGAGAGAGAGAGAGAGAGAGAGAGAGAGAGCTGCCCATGTCAAACAGGGCATGGCCACACCTTCTGTCTGTGGTGGTTTTGACCAAATCCTTTCATTACTTAGTACACCTCCAATATCAGCGGTGTTGCCACGCAGTCGTACTGATTGAGTTGTTGTTGTTGTCGCACGGTTTAACTTTGTGTTTATTATTATCCTCATTATCGTCATTCTTATTCTTATTATTCATTTGTTTTGTTTTTTTCCCGTCACACTCCCTCGTACGAGAGAGTCGCGTTCTTAGCGCTGACTGCATGGCTAAACCTCAGCCGTAGCAGTTTGTTGATCCCTCGAGACGCCGTTCCTCATGAGAGCGTGCGAGGAACCCTCCGAGGGCGTCGGTACGACTCCGACGCGGTGACCCAAGTCTGTTGTTTGTCTGTTGTTGAAATGTTTAGCGAAGGGATTTGCCTTAAAGCGTGTCGGGATTAATCTGCCACAGAGCTTGAGGCGGGGGGGGGGGGGGGGTGCGATCCGGCCCTCGTGGCCTCTTCAGTGTGAACTCATCTGGAGTGAGGCTGACTCACTGTCAGCCTCCTCTGTCAGCCTCACCACTTAGTGTATCACTTATACAATAAGCATCAAAGGGATTTTCAGCCTCTAAGTGATGTTTATAAAGGCTTACTTAGCAAGGCACATAGACGGTCACACCCGAAACACCTGGGCATTATTGCCAAGGTGCCCTTGAGCAAGGCATCAGACCCCCTACTACACTGCTCCCTGGGCGCTGGATATAAAAATAGCGCCCACTCGCTCCTAATACTAGGATGGGTTAAATGCAGAGAAACAAATTTCACTTGTGTGTGTGTGTGTGTGTGTGTGTGTGTGTGTGTGTATATGTTTGTGACTAATAAATAGGATACAATCCTCCACATTCAGATTTAGATTTAGAAGATAGCTCAAAGACTAAAGCCTTCTAACCACTTCTAACTGATCATGATCAAGGTATTGGAGTATGGCGCCGTTCGAGATGGCTGCCGTGTTGCGAGCTCCCGCACGACGACGCCGTTTGTTGTTATTTATTCTTTTTATCGCGACTATCTTTGTTCAGAAAGTTAGCGGCACGTTCATTTATGAGTTTTGCACACTTCTGGAGATCAGATCGACAGCCGCTCGCCGCCTACCGGAGTTTTTTCATTCTTTCGACTCGGACGTCTCATCCGAAGTCACAGCTGGATTATCTCCGACCATCCTGGACACACAAGCGTCACAGGAAGAAGCGAGGGAAGCGAGCCGGCGTGCTAGTCAGGCTGAGATGTCGATCCGATCGCCCCCCACTACCCACCATTCGACTGGCTAATGTACAGTATCTGGACAATAAGTTAAGCGAGCTACAGGCTCGTATTCAATTCAACCAGGAAACTAAGGACAATTGTATCATCTGCCTTACGAAGACATGGATGTCGGAGGGGGTTACCGACGCAGCTATCGAGCCAATGGGATTTTCCGTCCACCGGGCGGACACAACAAAGGCTCTCTCCGGTAAAGATCGCGGAGGGGGGGTATGTCTCATGATAAACAGATCTTGGTGCAACCAAAGTCATGTACATCCCCTCAAGTCTTTCTGTTTCCCGGACCTGGAGTACCTGATGCTTATGTGCCGTCCATACTGGCTACCTCGGGAGTTTACAGCGGTAACCGTGACCGCTGTTTACATTCCCCCACAAGCCAACACGGACACAGCGCTGAAGGAACTGTATGGGGCTATCAGCGAACAGGAGTTGGCACACCCTGAGGCTGATCTCATCGTGGCGGTGGACTTCAACAAGGAGAACCTGAATAAGGTTCTCCCAATGTTTTGCCAACACATAACGAGCAACACACTGAGCGGGGTGAGCAGATCCTCGACCACTGCTACACTCCCTTCCGTGATGGCTACAAGGCCCTCCTCCACCCACCGTTCGGCAAATCAGACCACCGCTCTATCCAGCTACTCCCCGCCTATAGGCAGAGACTGAAGCAGCAACCAATCGCTGTGAGGGAGGTCCAATGCTGGTCGGACCAATCGGACTCTATGCTGCAGGATTGTTTTGATCGCGCTGACTGGACATGTTCCGGGTCGCCTCGGACAATAACATCAACGAGTACGCGTCCTCGGTCACCGGGTTCATCAAGAAGTGCATAGATGACGTTGTTCCGACCAAGTCGGTTTGGATATATCCCAACCAGAAACTGTGGATTAACGGCGATGTTCGCGCTGCCCTCCACACGCGTAACACCGCCTTTGGCTCCGGGAATTTGGAGGAATATACGAGAGCCCGCTACGACCTCCGTAAGACCATGTCACTGCCAAGCGGGAGTACAAGGACAGAGTGGAGGAGAAATTCAAGAGCCACGACGCGAGGGGTATGTGGCAGGGGTTACAGATGATAACGAACTTCAGAGGGAGAACCAGTTGTGTAGAGAACTCCTCTACCTCCCTCCCAGGAGAGCTAAATACTTTTTTTGCTCGGTTCGACATGAACGGCAGCCCGCCGAAGCCAGCGCCGCCTGAGGAGACCAGCCTGCTGAACATCTCGGAGGCGGATGTGCGCCACACCTTCAAGTGGTTCAACATCCGTAAGGTGGCAGGCCCGACGACATCCCGGGCCGCGTCCTCAGAGCATGCGCAGACCAGTTGGCAGGAGTCTTTGCAGACATCTTCAACCTCTCCCTGTCCCAGGCTGTTGTTCCCGCGGTCTTCAAGATGTCCACCATCGTGCCTGTCCCTAAACAACCCAAGGTAACATGCCTGAATGACTATAGACCTGTAGCCCTCACCTCGATTGTCAGCAAATGCTTCGAGAGGTTGGTCAAGGACTTTATTTGCTCCGTGTTACCTGCCACGCTGGACCCATAGCAATTTGCATATCGTCAAAACAGATCCACGGACGACACAATTGCCATGGCCCTCCACACTGCCCTTTCCCACCTGGAGGGAAAGAACTGTTATGTGCGAATGCTGTTTGTGGACTACAGCTCAGCGTTCAACTCGATACTTCCTGCCAAGCTCGACACCAAGCTTAGAGGTCTAGGCGTGCCCCCATCTACGTGCAGCTGGATACTGGACCTCCTGTTGGAGGGGCAGCCAGGTGGGGAGGATGGGTGTATCACCGCCTGGTACAGGAACTGCAACGCACTTGAGCGCAGAGCGCTTCAAAGGGTGGTGCGGACGGCCCACTATATCGTTGGAGGTGAGCTCCCCTCCCTCCTGGATATATACAACCAGCGGTGCGTGGCCAAGGCCAAACGCATCATAAAAGACATTGCCCACCCCAGCCACGAACTGTACTCACTTTTACCGTCAGGCAGGCGATACCACAGTATCAAGTGCTGCACAAATAGACTTAGAGACAGCTTCCACAGTCA
>CM051020.1:150000-157500 GCA_027704905.1 Muraenolepis orangiensis
TACAGATTGTTATTGACAGAATACAGATTGTTAATGACAGAATGCAGATTGTTATGACGGAAAACAGATTGTTTTGACAGAATACAGATTGTTAGTGACAGAATACAGATTGTTACTGACAGAATACAGATTGTTTTGACAGAATACAGATTTTTAATGACAGAATACAGATTGTTTTGACAGAATACAGATTGTTAGTGACAGAATACAGATTGTTAATGACAGAATACAGATTGTTTTGACAGAATACCGATTGTTATGACAGAATACAGATTGTTAGTGACAGAATACAGATTGTTAATGACAGAATACAGATTGTTAATGACAGAATACAGATTGTTTTGACAGAATACCGATTGCTATGACAGAATACTGATTGTTATGACAGAATACAGATTGTTATGATATAATACAGATTGTAAATGACAAAATACAGATTGGTATGACAGAATACAGATTGTTATGACAGAATACAGATAGTTATGACAGAATACAGATTGTTAATGACAGAATACAGATTGTTAATGACAGAATACAGATTGTTTATGACAAAAAACAGATTGTTATGACAGAATCCAGATAGTTAATGAGAAAAAACAGATTGTCATGACAGAATACAGATTGTAAATGACATAATACAGATAGTTAATGAGAGAATACAGATTGTTAGTGACAGAATACAGATTTGTATGACAGAATACAGATGTGTATGCAAGTTATGTTAAGTACAATAAGTGTAAGTACAATAAGTTTCCGGCGTGGGGGATAACTAAAGTGTGGCTACGGTGGTCACGCATGGAGCGTCTCCACAGACGATGCTGCGCTGCTCCGGCTGACAGGCCTGTCATCCGCCAGCTGTTTGTTCTAAACGGTGCGTTGGTGTGTCTGTGTGTGTGTGTGTTTGAGTTGTGTGGTGGTGATAGTTGGTGAGGGTGGTGGGGGTGGGGGGGGGGGGTCTGCATATGTCTATGCGTGATTATCAACACACCTGTTTTCACAGGTGTGAGTGTGTTATTTTCGATTCTTTTTTTTGGGGGGGGGGGGGGGGGGGGGGTGCCACTGAGATAAGTATATGTTTGTTTTTAAAGTTGTGTTGTTTTCACTCCAGCTGTCCAACCGTCCGTCCGCGTCCGTCTGTTTGTCTGTCTGTCTGTCTGTGTCTCCGTCCATCCTTCTGTCTGTCCGTCCATCTGTCCGTCCGTCCGACCATCTGTCCTCGTCCGTCCGTCCGTCTGTCCGTCCGCCTGTCCGTCCATCCGTCTGTCTGTCTCTCCGTCCGTCCTTCTGTCTGTCCGTCCGTCTGTCCGTCCGTCCGTCTGTCTGTCTCTCCGTCCGTCCTTCTGTCTGTCCGTCCGTCCGTCCGTCCATCCGTCTGTCTGTCTGTTTCGTATGTCTTCCTCCTCTCCATTGTTTTGTTATTTAATGAGATCACATTGCGCATTCCGAGGTTCATTTCTTCCACAGAAAGACAAACCCCGCATTTAATTAGACGGCACGCTTTGGCGAGGAGGCTCTGCCCTCACCAAAGCGTGCCCAAAATAATGACACATTTACATTTAACCGTTTAACCTATTTCTAATTAGTCAGTTGGGTTTTGTTTTTGTGACGGCGACAAAGTTCAGCGAAATGACAAACAGATGTGTTGCCAATTACCATGCATTCTGAGCAGCTCATTATTAGTTCATTTGAGTTTACCGTCATTTATCTCCATGTTTTTTGGCTACCCGAGTTTAATTAAATTATATATTTTTTAAATATATCCTTTTTTTCTTTTCTTTTTCTTTCTTTCTTTCTTTCTTTCTTTCTTTCTTTCTTTCTTTCTTTCGAGCGAGCGAGCTTGTGTGGCAGAGCGTGGGGGGCCGTGGCTGGCAGCGACTGAATGCTCTTCCTTGTGGCGGATTCTGGTTCGTTGGTCGTACATCCAGTCTAGTCTAAATCAATGGGGAGAGGGGGGGGGGGGGGGGGGGTCTGGGTGACTAGGGGCCCCCGTGTGGGGGTGTAGGGGGAGAGGGGGGAGAGGGAGGGGGGGGGGGGGGCAGATGGCGGGAGAATGGCCCCTCTCTTCCAACCGAGGCGCGTTCACCACACATACTAATGTGTCAACGGCCATCACAGGGCCACAGATGTCACAAGATGTCCTCGTCCAAGTCGAGCCGAGCCGAGGACATGGTGAGCGCTATAGGAGTATTGGCTACTTTTTTGGATGAATGTGGGCGTTATAGTGAACGTGAAAACAGTGGCGGTTAGTGGTGCTTGTCCAGCTATGTCACACGTATGAACACATTTCACTTTGCCCTGGCTGGCAAACTGGTGATCAACAGTTACCCACCTGTAGCGGCCCTCTAAGGTCTATCTTATTCCAGGTAAGGCATCCTTTAGAAAATAAATGTTGTTTATTGTCACAAAAAAGGTTGAACATAATCATTTACAATAAAACTCTAAAGAAAACTAAAAGTAACTTAGACTTGACAGTGAACTAAAGTGTTCTTAAAAAGGGTACTTAAAGTGGTCGAAAAATTGGATGCAACCCCCATCTCTCAATCCCCATTCACCAAACCAAGCTCTAATTCCCATCATTTGGGCTCTTTCCCCCGGTGACGTTTCTTCTTGATTCTTGATGTATACAGGCCCTTGCTCTAAGGTAAGCACACATATAAACTATCATCTACAATGCATTTAAACTTTGTTCACACCTAGATGCACATCCAAAAACCACAAAAAAAATGATATAGTATAAACAAGAAACACATTAGATCCATATTCCATGGCACAAATAATAAACATTAAGCAGAATTAACATAAGAGTAAAAGAAATGCCCCATAATGGCTACAACACCACCAATGATCCAGCCGTACGTCTCTCCTCGTCTTCCTCCTTCCTCTATTGAGTTCACCCGCCCCCTCCTTGGTTTGATGGCGGTGCCGCGCCGTGCAGGAAGCGATAACTAGCGCTGTGTGGCTTAGATTACACAGCGCAGGCTTTTCTGAAAGGGAGGTTATTCAACACGAGTCACACGCATTACGCCCATGCATCAAAGTTATGAATACTTAATTTGCTCACTCTGTCACCGACTGGGAGATTGCTAACGCAACAGTGCTCCATCCTTGACCTTTTGGCCGTGGACAGCCGCTGTAAATTCACATCCATATTTGGGAGCACATAATGAAGTGGCCAGGCTGATGTATGGCCCCGCTGCAGCGAGTAAGATGGATGAAGCGGGACGGATGCTGGTGAGACTTCACACGCGTGTTCCGTAGTTGTCAGTGCTTTTGTTTTTGGATTACTTACCCCTCCTCCTCCTCCTCCTCCTCCTCATCGTCCTCCTCCTCATCGTCCTCCTCCTCCTCCTCCTCCTCCTCTTCCCCTTCCTCCTCTCCCTCATCTTTCTGTCCTGGTTTCCTCTGTCTTCAATCCAAAATCATCTCTGCCTCTCTCTGTCTTTTTTTTTGTTTTTCCCCTGCTCTTTCCCTCTTTGTCGATTTGGGTGTCTTGTGATTCGCTTGTAGCACTTCTTCTTAGTCACACCGCAAGCTCCCCCGCCGACTCTCTGTTCCTCTCGTGTGTTTAGTTTGTTCTCTCTCTCTCTCTCTCTCTCTCTCTCTCTCTCTCTCTCTCTCTCTCTCTCTCTCTCTCTCTCTCTCTCTCTCTCTCTCTCTCTCTCCCGCCGTCTCTCATCTCTGTGCTCGTCTGACTCCGGGAAGCAACATGTGGCAGGTGTAGCGTTGTGGCTGCCGTCTCCATCGCAAAAACAAAAATACACGCGCGGCACGCAGACAAAAGCGTCCCCCCCTTCCAGCGAGCTTGTGGCGCTAAAGAAAAACCTAACAAAGCAACAACAACATCCCTTCACTCTGTGATGGCGCGGGGAGCAAAAAGAAATGTTAGCACAACTCTCGAGGTGTCGCGTCTTTGTTGAGATGAACGTCGCCGGGCGCACATTGAAGTGTCTTGGGCCTGCTTGTGTTTGCTTTCCCGTACGCCACCGAATCTTCTCTAATTATAACTTTCTCTCTCTCTCTCTCTCTCTCTCTCTCTCTCTCTCTCTCTCTCTCTCTCTCTCTCTCTCTCTCTCTCTCTCTCTGTCTCTCTCTCTTCTCTCTCTCTGTCTCTTTCTCTCTCTTGTACTAACTTCACCTGCCAATCAAATCATCGTACATCTGTAAGCACATGACTGACAACATCCAAGAAGTGGACCTTACTTTGTTTGTCCCTGCTTGCTGATTCCGGTTTGCTGGACGACCGGTTTCCACTGGACACGTTTCTAGAGGACCAGTTTCTATAGGACCAGTTTCTAGGGGACCAGTTTCTAGAGGACCAGTTTCTAGTGGACCCGTTTCTATAGGACCAGTTTCTAGAGGACCAGTTTCTAGTGGACCCGTTTCTAGAGGTCCAGATTCTAGAGGACCAGTTTCTATAGGACCAGTTTCTAGAGGACCAGTTCCTGGTGGACCCGTTTCTAGAGGTCCAGTTTCTAGAGGACCAGTTTCTATAGGACCAGTTTCTAGAGTACCAGTTTCTAGAGGACCAGTTTCTAGTGGACCCGTTTCTAGAGGACCAGTTTCTAGAGGGCCAGTTTCTAGAGGACCAGTTTCTAGAGGTCCAGTTTCTAGAGGACTAGTCTCTAGAGGACCAGTTTCTAGAGGACCAGTTTCTAGAGGACCAGCTTCTAGAGGACTAGTCTCCAGAGGACCAGTTTCTAGAGGGCCGATTCACTGGAGGACCGGTTTCCAGAGGACCAGTTTCCTGAGAACTGGTTAGCTGGAGGACCGGTTTTCCAGAGGAGCGGTTTACGCCAGCGCCGGGGTCTACTTGTATAGCGATGGGCTCAACAGACCACCTGGACTCCAGTGTCTTTGAGCTAGACAAGGATTGACTCCATCCTAAGCGTCCACACGAGGACGAACAGGGGGAGCCACCGACCCCTGCTGCTGTTCAGCCAACAAAAACAGGATCAGTTGTGATGATCAGAAATGATGGAGCCGGCGGTGCCTCTTGTTAAGTGGAACAATTTCCGAGTAGAGACTCTTGTTTTGCTGAACGGTTTGATGTTGTTGTTGTTGTTGTGGCTTGCTCTCAGTGGGGGGGGGGGGGGGGGCTTTCTAGAGATAGCAATGTCAGGAAATAACACCTCCTCCACGGGAAGGAAGTGGTATTGTCAAGGGATTGATAATATCGGGACTGTATCGAACACTGCAGTGCCAGTGAAAAGAAGAGAAACAAGTGAATTGAGCGCCAGACGGGTTCTCCATTCTCCAGGCTACATTTGACTGAAATATCATCTTTTGTCTCCGCGTGGCTGTAATCTGACAGCTTGTTTAGTAAATGCTGGTTTCCCCCGTGGAGCGCTTGCTGTGTTAAGAGGTGGCTACCCTGAGGTGCTCAGAGACGCTCCTCGAGGCACCGAACAGCATTCAGAAACACTCCCTCACAACAACACCAACACATACACACTGGAGCAAGTTTCAATTGATTTACCTTGTTTCTAATCTAATAGGGATGACTGCCTAACTTAGAGGGCCCTCGGTAGAGCGCATACCTTCGCCACAACAAATAGTCTCCTGGATCCGGATTTGGTGTCCGGGTCCGGATCTTCGCCAAAATCGAATAAACTGTTCCTTTGCCCGTAAGAAATCGAACCAACAATGTTTTGTCCAATTCCGTACATAACCTTTTGAGTTGGACAGTCAAACGAACAGACATACAAACAGACAAACAAACAAACTACACAGATGCACAGGGGGGAAAACATTACCTCCGGTCCATCTTCGATGGCGGAGGTAATAAACCAATATGGGGTCATCTATATTCACTAATACTTGGATGTGAGACCGTGTGACATTCATGGAAGTACAAAGCTCTCTCTCTCTCTCTCTCTCTCTCTCTCTCTCTCTCTCTCACACACACACACACACACACACACACACACACACACACACACAATGTTTTCCCTCATCCATCCATCTTCCTCCTTCTCATCTTCACATGAATCTTCCTCCTCCTTCTCCTCGTGTTGCTACATGCTGCTCCTTTTCAATGATCCCTTCCAACTCTTTCTTGAGGATTGGGTTCAGACGTTCTTTTTCCCTTTCCTTTCTGTTCTTTGTGTGTTTTCTCATGTTCTTCCTCCTCTTTGTTTCTCATTTTATCCATCTGTCTCCTCTCTCTGCTTCTCCTACATCCTACGCTTAAAGTAGGATGACTGCCTCCTGTCCTCTCCTCCTCCTCCTCCTCCTCCCTCCTCCTCCTCCTCCTTTTGTGTTCTCCACTCTCTCCTCACACTGCTCCTCCTCATTGGTGTGGTTCTCCTGGTGATGACGGGAGTGCTGGTGGTGACAGCGGGAGGTGACAGAGAGTTATAGCCCCCGCTGTGACCTTACATGTTTAGACCCGGAATCCAGAAGTAAACACACGGAACACAGAATGGGCCTAGATCTTCGTCGCTGTCTTAGTCAGTTTTCTTGAGGATCTTTATTTTGCGGCCGTCGCTGAAATAAGGATGAGACCTGATCCTGTTGAGGAGACCTGTCAGTTTTGTCCTCGAAAGCTTACCGGAAAGTGGATTAAAAAGCTAACTGGGTAGCTAACTGGGAAAGATAACTGGAAAGCTAACTGGAAAGAAGACTAGAAAGCGGACTTGAAAGTTGATTGGAAAACAGACTAGATGGCTAACTGGAAAGCTAACTTGATAGCTAACTGGAAAGCTGACAGGAAAACGGACTGGATAGCTAACTGAAAAGCTAACTGGATACCTAACTGGAAAGCTTACTGGATAGCTAACTAGAAAACTGACTGGATAGCTAATTGGAAAGCTAACTGGATAGCTAACTGAAAAACTGACTGAATAGCTAACAGGAAAGCTGACTGAATAGCTAACAGGAAAGCTAACTAAGTGTTTTTTCACCTCCAAGTGAACGTGAAACATAGCATGTTTAGCTTTTTCCCCGACTAAGTAGGGAAATAATTCACATTTTGTGATATACGACAAGGGGATAACAAGCTTAACGTGTTCTATGTTTCACGTTCACTTTGAGCGACACTATCAGACGCCATTTTGAGCGTAGTACAACTATGAATCTATTTAAAATCTGTATATCTACAGAGAGGGGATGTAAGAAACATCCTGTGCATAATTGCAGACTGTGCAGCTGTAACACTATGTGATCATCGTAAATCATACCCTCGAATCTACGCTTACGTGATTGGCTGAAATGGAAGGAGCCATCTGATTGGCTACAGATACCTACCCTGTTGTATAAAAAAGCTTTGTGAATCAAAGCCCCAGTGAGGGAGTCTCAAGTAATAACACAAGCAATACAACAACACAACAACACAACAACACAACAACACAAGCAACACAGCAACACAACAACACAAGCAACACAACAACACAACAACACAACAACACAAGCAACACAGCAACACAACAACACAACAACACAGTGACACAAGTAACACAAGCAACACAACAACACAACAACACAACAACAACACAACAACAC
>CM051020.1:160000-162500 GCA_027704905.1 Muraenolepis orangiensis
GTGCAGGTGGGCATCAGCGATGGGTTTAGCTGAGATGACGCACGCCGGGTCTTGCGTCGTCTCTGGTGTGCTATGATATTGCTCCGGCTGTGGGGAGCACACACAATCACACACACAATCTCTCACACACGCACACACACACACGCACACACGCACACACACACACACATACGCACGCACATATGTATACATACACACCACGCATGACTCACACACACACATACACACCACGCATGACTCACACACACACACACACACACACACACACACATACTGTAAATGACAGCCTGTTAAAACTCCCACTATTACTAGAAGCGTTATTCCACATCAAAGTATATATAATATCATATGTCTACCATTAATGTACTGCTTTGTTACCGAACGCACCAACCCCCTTCAGCAGCCAGAAGAGCCGTGTGTGTGTGTGTGTGTGTGTGTGTGTGTGTGTGTGTGTGTTTGAGGGTGTGTGTATGTGTGTGTGTGTGTGTCTGTGTTCTTGAGGGTGAGGGTGTGTGTGTGTGTGTGTTTGAGGGTGTGTGCGTGTGCATTTGAGCGCGTGTGTGTGTGTCTGTGTGTGTGTTTGAGGGTGTGTTTGAGCATGTGTGTGTGTGTGTGTGTGTGTTTGAGCGTGTGTGTGTGTGTGTTTGTGTGTGCTTGCCAGCTATTTAAAAATCCCCTTATTTTGTTTTATTCATTGGTTTCACACCACTAATTAACACTCTTTCGTGTTAAATTTGGAACAGGTGTGCTCATTTGGTTTGCGAAAGGTAAGGCGCGCGTTCGGTGAGCGAAAGCCCTGTGAAATTGCGGGGAGTTTTTAAATAACAAAAGCGAACTTTTATGATGTTGAACGTGAAAACACGTCACACGTCGTGTGACGAGAGAGACGGAACCCGCCAGACAGAAACAGAAGTAGTTACCCTCTCAAAGTGGGCCGTTCAACACGGGGGGTGTGACATCCAAATGTGTGCAAATCCAGAATTCACACAGACATGGTTCTGCGCGACTGAAGCTGCGACGGTTATCAGTTGGTTTAACACCAGAAGGAGACAGCGTTACAACCTCTTTAGCATGTTTTTGTAGCTTTATTGTAGCTTTCGTGCTACTATTGCCGGATCGTTCTATGACAAATGAGTCGGAGCGACGGGTGTAAATGAACCAATCAATGGGAGCCTTTCTCCTGACAAAGAATGTGGGGAAGGAAAACTGACAGAAAACGAGAAGGTTTTGAATAAAATACGTCTCTCTCTCTCTCTCTCTCTCTCTCTCTCTCTCTCTCTCGCTCTCTCGCTCTCTCTCTCTCTCTCTCTCTCACTCTCTCACTCTCTCACTCTCTCTCTCTCTCTCCCTTACCTTCTCTCTCCCCCCTCTCTCCCCCTCTCTCCCCCCTCTCTCTCTCTCTCTCTCTCTCTCTCTCTCTCTTTCTCCCTCACCCTTTCTCTATCCATCTCTCTCTCTCTCTCCCTCACCCTCTCTCTCTCTCCCCCTCTCTCTCATCCCCCTCTCTCCCCTCTCTCTCTCTTTCTCTATCTCTCTCTCTCTTTCTCCCTACCTCTCTCTCTCTCTCTCTCTCTCTCTCTCTCTCTCTCTCTCTCTCTCTCTCTCTCTCTCTCTCTCTCTCTCTTTATCGCAGGGGCATAGCTGTCACATTTCAATGTAAAAAAACTGGTTCTGTGCAGTGTAACATGATTTCCCTCCGTAATAGAAATGGCAACCTAAGGTTACAATCAAGTTTTGGGAACAAGCTGTTATTATTATAACCGGTTTTTCTCTCCCATTATTATGCTCTACCTTTTTGCCGTTTGGCGAGATGTGTGAAGGTTGTGTGCGTCGTCGGGAGCAAGGAGCCATAATTAAGATTTTGTTGGCGCTCCGGTGGCCATGTTACCCCCGTCGCCACGGAGACGCCGAGGGGTGGGGCGGGTGGGGAGGGGGTAGTCACAAGTCATGTGACAAAAGTCATGTGACTAGAGGAGAGAAGCCCTCCTCAGTGTGGGACCCGGTTGACTTTCCCTCCCTGGAGCGACATCATGATGTGGTTGTGGTTGTTTTACGCGTTTGTTTGTTTGTTTCCGAGCGAACGCACACCGCGCCCGTCACACCGCGCCCGTCACACCGCGCCCGTCACACCGCGCCCGTCACACCACCCGCCTGTCATGTGGTGGATTTCTGCAGGTTGATTTGACCTTTAATATAGTAATAAATTAAAAAAAACAGTGGAGGTGACCTTTCCGTGACCTTTTGCATTTGGTTCACGGAGAGTGGAGGAAAAAAAACAACAACACATGTCGACTCTCAAAGAAAAAGCAAGAAATTGTTGCATGAGAACTTTCCCTCATTATTATATCAATGACCCGCTGTGCTACGATTTCAACTGGCCCACGTTTTAACCTAAAGACACTGGTGTGTGTGTGTGTGTGTGTGTGTGTGGGGGGGGCAGCACAAACAGATGAAACAAGCGCACCTCACTCCCCCCCCCCCCCCCCCTTGGTTCTTACCC
>CM051020.1:170000-177500 GCA_027704905.1 Muraenolepis orangiensis
TGTGTGTGTGTGTGTGTTTGTGTCGGTGTTTATGTGTTTGTGTGTGCATGTGTTTTGCGAAAGGCGTGTGTGTGTGTGTGTGTGTGTGTGTGTGTGTATGTGTGTGTGTGTGTGTGTGTGTGTGTGTGTGTGTGTGTGTGTGTGTGTGAGTGTCGGTGTATGCGTTAGTGTGTGGGTGTGTGCATGCATGTGTGAAGCTTGTTGTTATTTTTCATTTTTTCTTCAATTTTTTTTTGCTCTAAATCTCGCATAATGTTTCAACACAGTGGAGCTAATTAGCGGTGCGGCGCTAGCCTCTCTCTGGCGCCCGCTGAAGGATTCCCAGGGCTAATTCCTCGCCACTTTCTCACGCGTTGAGTGGGATTCATGCTCGCTATACTGCGACACACACACACACACACACACACACCACACACACACACACACACACTAACACACACATACAACCACAAAAACAAACACATCTGGCGCAATCCGTGTTCGCCACTTAGCCAAATTACATTACTTCTACCTAAACGCTTCTAACTAACCGTGTGTGTGTGTGTGTGTGTGTGTGTGTGTGTGTGTGTGTGTGTTTTGCTCAGTTGCAGTCTGGGGAAAACAACAGCGAACGAGACAAAGAAGTGGGTTAGCTAACACGGTGTTAAGAATTACTCAGCGAGTTTCCTCCTCCCGCCCAACACACACACACACACACACACACACACACACACACACACACACACACACACACACACACACACACACACACACACACACACACACACACAGGCGGCACCTTTTAACCTTGTTAGCGCCCGGCCCCACTATGCTTGTTCCCTAATTAAAGATGGCGCAGGTGCTCCATTTATGGAGGCCCGGCAAACGGTGTGATTAAAATTGAAATCTAATTCCGGTGATCTCGGGGAGGGGAGAGATGGGGGGGGGGGGGGGGTGGGGGAAAGGGGGGGGAGGGGGGGGGGGGGTGGGGGGGGAGGGGGGAGGGGGGAAGGGGGGGGGGGAAAGGGGGGGTTGGAAGGGGGCCCCCACCCCCCCCCCCGGTGAGCCGGGCCCCCAGCCTAGCGGTGAGGGAGAGGCTTCACGCGGCTTGTTCAAACACAGACTTAAAACAGGGAACGCTTATCTCCCCAAAGGTTAATGAGGTGTCCTGTCTTCCACTGCACACCGAAGGGAAACTGTGCACACACACACACACACACACACGCGCGGGTTGCACACACACCTAACACACACACGCACACACACACACGAAACGCCCACAGCAGAGTGCGTACACAGACACAGAGACACACACACACACACGCACACACACACACGCGCACACACACAGAAACACTGATAGAATTCTCATGTCCAATAACAGCTTCAAATGACTTAATTACTTTTCTCTCGTATGCGATTCTGAAGAATAGGCATAGTCCTTCGATGGTATCTGTGTTCTTTGTCTCTGTATCGGTTTCTCTCTCTCCCTCTCCCTCTCTCTATCTCTCTCTCTCTCGCTCTCTCCCTTCCCCTCTCCTGCTCTCTCTCCCCCTCTCTCCCTCTCCTTCTCTCCCTCTCCTTCTCTCCTCCTCTCTCTCTCCCTCTCTCTCTCTCCCGCTCTTTCTCCCTCCCTCCCCCCCCCTCTCTCTCTCTCTCTCTCTCTCTCTCTCTCTCTCTCTCTCTCTCTCTCTCTCTCTCTCTCTCTCTCTCTCTCTGGCACTCTCTCTCTCTCTGGCACTCTCTCTCTCTCTCTCTCTCTCTCTCTCTCTCTCTCTCTCTCTCTCTCTCTCTCTCTCTCTCTCTGCCACTTCCTCAATGACATCCGATAGGCGTCCCGTGTCTCTAAATTCCACTTCATTCCGTTGCCGTAGCGACTTCCTAAACGGGCTCGACGGCGACTGTTGCCACGACGTACCTTATCAGGGGCGTTGGGAGGAGATTGATTCACTGTACGCTTAGCATCTGGAGAATCCAGACGCAGACCCACTCTGGTGGCCCACGCTGTGTTGATACTGTATTGTTTTACGTCGTACGACATCTCATGCTTAGTGGTAGGGGCTTGTTGTGTGTGTGTGAGTGAGTGAGTGTGTGTGTGTGTGTGTGGTGTGTGTGTGTGTGTGTGTGTGTGTGTGTGTGTGTGTGTGTGTGTGTGAATATCATCTACATCATATGTATGTGGATATGTATGTGCATGTAGTCAGTAGACGCCAGTACTGTGTTACGATCTGGCGAGGTCATTGCATGTAAATGTGAACGTAAACAGTGTGTGTGTGGGTGGGTCGGCGGTGTGCCGGATGTGTCGACTCTGTGTTTATCTTCTCTTCTCGTTTATCTATACAGTATCTTAGCTGATCTTATCTTCTCTACAGCCCGAAGGAAGTGCTGTTATACACAGTGTGTGTGTGTGTGTGTGTGCGGGGGGGGTCACGAAAACCATCGGTGTTTTAAAACATCGGTGAACCAAAGCTCCCCCTCCCCCCCCCCCCCCCCCCTCCTCCCTTTCCTCTCCTCATCACATGCAGAACAACTGAGAAGTGATTTCATTTTTGGTCCAAAAAAATAAAATGACTTCATCCACCATCATCATCAATAATGAGCCACGTTTGGTTTTCCGTTAGTGCCGCCGCTGTTAGCTGTTAGCGGTAACAGCGACGGTAGCTTGCGGTAGGGCGGTGTAGCGCTAGCAGTAAAATAACGTAGCGCTAGCAGTAGCATAACATAGCGCTAGCAGTAGCGTAATGTAGCGCTAGCAGTAGCGTAATGTAGCGCTAGCAGTAGCGTAATGTAGCGCTAGCGGCTGCACTTGCAGCGCAAGGCCCCCGGCGTCAGCGGCGGCGGCGGCGGTGGCGGCGGTGGCAGGGCGGCTGCCTGGCTGGGGCCCGTGTCAGCCGGTGGGAGATGAATGGCCCTCTGCTCTGGGCACACTAAGTAATCCAGCCTATGATGAATCGCTGCTCTCACTGACACCCAAATTGGAATCATTGGGTCCAGGAGCCAAAACGAAAAAAAAAAAGAAAATAGAAAGAAAAAAAAAAAAAGAAAAAAAATAGAACGGCCCCTGGCGACGGCGCCGAGTCATCTGTTACCATGACGATCCCCGAGGACGCACAGGGCATCCGCACACACACACACACACACACACACACACACACACACACACACACACACACACACACACACACACACACACACACACACACACTCTCTCTGACACACACACACACACACACACACACACTCTCTCTGACACACACACACACACACACACGCTCTCACACACACACACACACACACACACACATACACACGCGCGCACACTCACACGCACGCACAAACAAAAACACACACACACACGCGTGCTCTCACAGGCACATACATGCTCTCACCCCCCCCCCCTCCCCCCCCCACACACACATACTCTCTGACAAACACACACACACACACACACACAGACAATCTATCAAACACACACCCTCTTTCTCACACACAAACACACACACAGTGCACACACACGCACAGTGCACACACACACACACAGTGCACACACCGGCCCGCCCAAGGCCCCTTTGATAAATAGAAAAGACAAAGGGCCCGTCGGAATCATGTCCCGTCGATATCCTCCCCCCCCACTCCCCCCCCACCCCCCCACGGTGGAAATGGCGCCATCATGTTTTTGTGTTTCATGCGAGGGGTCCAGAGGAGGGGGGGGGGGGGGGTACAAGTAGGTGTACAAGTGTCACATTGGCCCCTGGGACGGTGCACAGATTACCCCCCCCCCCCCCCCCCCGAGCCTCTCTCAGCTCTGCTGTTGTCTCGCCCCGTGAGACGGTGACGCTATTGTGGTCCTTATATTTTATAATGTTTCTTGTAAGCAAAAAAAAAAACTTACATTTTTTTTTAACGGAGCATCCCTGTGGGGTTTGGTTACCGTTAGTTCTTCAATCATTTTTTCTTTAGTTTTTCTACTCACCAACACGGACTTGTCTGTTTCCTCTCCCCTCTCCTTTCCCCTCTCCCTCTCTCTCTCTCTCTCTCTCTCTCTCTCTCTCTCTCTCTCTCTCGCCAATCTCTCTCTCTCTCTCTCTCTCTCTCTCTCTCTCTCTCTCTCTCTCTCTCTCTCTCTCTCTCTCTCTCTCTCTCTCTCTCTCTCCCTCCTGTGTTGTTTCGTGGTCGTCATGAACACATCAGAAGGCCCCAGTGTACATTTCAGCAGTCCACTGATATCTTAGCATCTCTAACGGCACTCTGGTACAGTAATTAATAATTGAATGGAAGAGAGAGAGAGAGAGAGAGAGAGAGAGAGAGAGAGAGGAAACAGTGGTCCGTGTGTGTGTTCTGAGAGCGAGCTGCGTGAATCCTGTGTGTTGTGCCGCCTCTCACAGTCAGTCCCGCCTGGCCTCTCTTACCGTCCTCTGAGAATTTAATTATCTCTGCAAACAGACGCTGGGTGTGCAGACTATTATATACAGTACATCCCTACCACTGTGTTTTTACACGTGGGTAAAGACAGAGGTGTCTTGTCTGTGTGTGTGTGTGTGTCTGTCTGTCTGTCTGTCTGTCTGTCTGTCTGTCTGTCGGTTTATGATGTGTGTGTGTGTGTGTGTGTGTGTGTGTGTGTGTGTGTGCGTGTGTGTGTGTGTCTAAGTTTATGTGTGTTGGTGTGTGTGTGTGGCTTTGTGTGTGTGTGTGTGTGTGTCTGTGTGTGTTTGTGTGTATGTCTGTCAGTTATGTGTGTACGTGTGTGTGTGTGTGTGTGTGTGTGTGTGTGTGTGTGTGTGTGTGTGTGTGTGTGTGTGTGTGTGTGTGTGTGTGTGTGTGTGTGTGTGTGTAACATAAACATAAACCTAAACACATAAACCTACAGACACACACACACACACACACACACACACACACACACACACACACACACACACACACACACACACACACACACACTGCAGTCAATTAAGAGATGTCAGACAGTCCCACATCAATTATTAAAGAAAAACCAAAAAAGCATTTTTAGGATTTTTTTAGATCAGTTAGCAACTTTTTCTTAACCATTCATCTTTTATGGGATATTGATTTGATCTTATCTCATCTAGCATCAGATAGATAAATAAAAGCTGAATATTCCAAATGTTATTACAAAATAAAAAAAACACACAAGACCACAAAAAAGCAGCAGGATCAATTGGCTTCCATTGATTGGATCATACCGACTGATCCTTTATCAGGCCTGAAGATATACACACACGTAACCATGGCCACAAACTGAAATACCAACACACACACACACACACACAAACACATACACGCACACACACACACACACACAAGCACACAAACACACAGGCACACACACACACGTAAGCACACACACACACACACAAACACACACACACACACGTAAGCACACACACACACACATGCATGCATGCATGAACACGCACACATACACACACACACAAACACACACACGCACACACACACACACACATGCACACACGAGCACACAAACACACAGGCACACACACACGTAAGCACACACACACACACACACACACAAACACACACACACACACACACACACACACGTAAGCACACACACACACACATGCATGCATGCATGAACACGCACACATACACACACACACAAACACACACACGCACACACACACACATGCACACACGAGCACACAAACACACAGGCACACACACACGTAAGCACGCACACACACACACCCACACACATGCATGCATGCATGAAGACACACATACACACACACACACGCACACACACACACATATGCACACACACAAAAACATGGACACACACATACACACACATACACACACACACACACACACACACTAACGTGCACACTCGGACACACACACACATATACACACATCTGTGGAGATGTCAGCATGAGTCAGCTGGGCTTTGCTCACAAATCTCCTCCCCCCTCTCTCACCGGGGGGGGTTTGGTTAGGGTCAGGGGGGGAGGGGGTAGGGGGGGGGCGGCATAAATCAGCCAGTGTCGGGGCTGCAGACACACGAGGCTCCTTATCGCCCCACACAGACGGACGCGCTCCGATTTATCTCCAGATAGTGGCAGACAGACAGGCGGGGGGGCGGGGGGTGGGGGGGGGGGGGGGGGGGCAGGTAGAAAGGGGCTTTGCGGGGGAGGAGAGAGGGTGGTGGTGGTGGCGGTGGTGGTGGTGGAAGGGGGAGGGGAGAGGGGGAGATGAGACAGTCAAGAGCAAAGAGAGAGAGAGAGAGAGAGAGAGAGAGAGAGAGAGAGAGAGAGAGAGAGAGAGAGAGAGAGAGAGAGAGAGAGAGAGAGAGAGAGAGAGAGATATGAGAAGAGAGGCGACCGGCAAATGTGAACGGGGCCACAGGAAGAGGAGAGGAGAGGAGAGGAGAGGAGAGGAGAGGAGAGGAGAGGAGAGGAGAGGAGAGGAGAGGAGAGGAGAGGAGAGGAGAGGAGAGGAAAACTTTGGTTTTGTTTTTGTTTCTTGATTTATCGACAAATTGACAAGAATGTTCAGGTGCTTGTGAATGTGTCCTGTTATAATATCACAGGAGAAGAAATGACAACGTACAATACACAGAAACTACAAATAAAACACTAACACACACACATTCAGCGTGGTCGGCCTACTAGTGTACAATTTCCAATAGACACGATAATCAATGGGAGTAAGGAGCTTCTACCGACTCTGTCTTGAGTTGCGAATGATTGAGAATGTTATTTGATCCACCACAGGGTAGGAAAAAGGCGGCGTATGTGGTTTCCATCTCATTAGTATTAAGACGTTTAGCCAATATAATGTGTCCAAAAAAAGCATTCATATCCCCTTGAAACCTTAGGCAAGGGTAAATGGACTGCCTTTAACATAGCACTTCTATCCAAAGCGCTTTTCCAAGTCATTTCCTCACATTCACCCATTCATCCACACATTCATCCACCGATGGCAGAGTCAGCCGTGCAAGGAGACAGCCTTGCACGTCAGGAGCAGTTAGGGTTAGGGTGTCTTGCTCAAGGACACCTCGACAGTTTCTGCTAGGAGGAGCCGGGAGGATCGAACCAGCAACCTTCCGGTTGTGAGGCGACCGCTCTACCTCCTGAGCTATACTGCCGCCCCACAAACCAGGGCACAACAGAACTGTTTTTAAATCCATTACATCCCTGCTCACATCCCTGCTTCCATGGCATCTCTCCCCCTGCACGGACCCTCACGTATCTGAGCAGACCACGCCCCCTCCTGCTGTCGGCAGGAATTTAGGCCACGTTGCGTCACGCTGGGCTCCATTTGTCTCAACCAATCACGGGGCGGCCACGCCCGCCATGCCAAGCTGGGCGTTTTGGCCTCAGCAGTTTGTCTTCTGTCAGTCTTGCCGTCCGCGCTGATATAATATCGCTTGGACACAATGACGTAGTAGTGTCGTGTTGGTGTGTCGGTGTGTGTGTGTGTGTGTGTGTGTTTTGTGTGTGTCTGTTTCTATATGTGTGTGTGTGTGTGTGTGTG
>CM051020.1:185000-195000 GCA_027704905.1 Muraenolepis orangiensis
GTTGTGTTCCTTCTACAGTGAATGTGGAGAGTGAAAGGTGTTTTTCACCAACACTCCTGTGTACTAGACATTGACAGCATTGCACGGTCCCCAAAGGTCCCTGCCACAAAATAATCCACATACATTTGTTTTCTTGGTGGATTGTTTTCTGTTTGGCACGTTCTGAGTTGAAGTGTATATTTAGTATTATATATTAGAATATATTTAAATTTAAGTGTCGGTTGAGTTTCCAGCCATCTACCGCCATGCCTACCTTGTGTTAATACTATTTATGTCACTGATGGGGCCCATTGCTCTCCTGAACCATCCCTGGAAGGAGGGATCCTTCCCCCCCCCCCCCCCCCCCCACCCCACTCTGCGTTCCTTCTCCATATTTCTTACTCCATCATTAAGGGAGTGGGTTAGGGTTTTCTTGCCCTTAGAGGGGCTAGGGTTTAGGGGATGTCGTTAAATATGTGGCCTGTGAAGCCCTTTGAGACTGTACCTGTGTTTAAGGGGCTATACAAATCAAGTCCCTCCCCTAAAACAGGAGGTTTGGGTTTTTTGGACCGTCTATTCGCCAATAAGGGTCTTCCAAGCCGCAGCCGACGCTGCTGATTAAAAGCCAATGGTAATCATGCGAAACCAACCAACAAACATTTGGTAATGATGGCCAGATTGTAATGTTTTGATTATATCTATCTGGTATAACTATGATGGGTAATTCAGTCATCGACACTGACAAACTGACACAGAGCTATATTTTGCCTTCGTAACATTTTCCGATGTCAATGTCGATATTATTCAATCTAGACTCGGGATAATACTGTGCACTGATGCTTATGCTATTAGACGGCAACAATTGAAGCCCATCTGCTCTCATTAGATCCTCTTATTCTGAAACACCAGTTGTGTCCAAACGTCTAAAATTAGACCCCCCCCCCCCTCACACATGCATTCAGCACTAATGGGCTACGTGCTAACAACACGCCAGCGCTGTGATTCTCAACTGGTGGGTCGCGACCCCAGGCGTTCTGAGCGGGTCGCAGAGCATACACCACACCTTCATCTTCAGAAAGAAGCCCGCGAATGAACTAGTGTTTCCAGACTTAATGACTAATGACACATGTGGCTGTCCTGAGACGTGTGTTTTGCGAAACCACTGTGCTAACGCACATCATAACAGCGGTACTGAGCGGGTGGTATGGCGGCAAGTAGTGCCGTTGACCAACGGGTGGTTTGTGTTGATGGAAACCCACCCGGCGCTCTGTCCTTGTTGGCGTCCTGCCAGCTGAACACATGTAAAACAGATGGCTCGCCTACCCTGCCCTCCACGTCGCAAATCAGGTGTTAAATATCCATTAGCGTGGCACTGCTTTGACCGCTATCCACTGCTCTCCACTACTCTCCACCGCGTCAGTTTGTCTGTTTGTTTACCGAGATCACACTTGTGATCACACTCCCGCTGTTTATAGTATAGTATTGTATCGTGTAGTAGTGCATGGTATAGCATAGTATAGTGTAGTATAGCATAGTATTGTTGTTGAAATTGATACTGGGGGAGGGAATGGGGAGTAAGCATTCCATTGCACTTGTTGCAAATGGAAAATAAAAACATCTTGAATCTTGGAACAGGTCCTCGTGCTACTGCTAATAAAAGTGGAAAGGTTATATATTTTCACACACACACACACACACACACACACACACACACACACACACACACACATCCTGTCATCGGGCCACGCGTAGGCTAGTGCGTGGGACTAAATGCCGAAGAACATATTGTTTTGGCAGCCTGCGATAGCGCTTGTCGCTTGACGCAGCACCGTTCCTGCCAGGTTCTAAAGAAACCAGCACAACAACACACAGATAAGGGCATTAGCAACACGGGTAGAGCAGAGACAGGTCGCGGCGTACACCACTGCTTGTACACGGAGGTGTTGTTATATGAGTACACAGATACCAACCCTCCCTGATTAGGAAAATCGGTTTAAAAACCTCCACATCTGACCTTTCAGATGTTGTTGTAGGGGGCCTCTGGTGCAGAGATGGAAAGAGTTTTCAAATTCTTTACGTTTTTGTAAGTTTTTAGGGAAATGTTGTAATATTGCAACGTCGGGCTTAGGTAGGAGGCTATTTGGACCACCACTCTGACCCACTGTTGTATTATTGCAACAAAGACATAAGCTGCTGCTCAAAATCAAATTTGATGAATGTTTTCCACAATAACTAAATATTGACATGTTCTAGACATTGTAATAATCACCCAAAAAATTATTTGAGGCATTATACTTACTTGAATCTGACAAATCCAGTCCAATAAAACAAAGCTTGCTTGTTTGAAGATTTCAAAGTTGTGTGAGTTTGTGGCCAGAGGGCGGGAAAACATTTGCAGAGTTTTTAGGATACTGTTCACTTACAGGGTGAACAATGAAGGTAAATCATATTTTTAGCGTGCCAGACACTTCTTTATTGATCTTGAATCTTGAATCGTATTATTGTTAACATTATTGTTGAGGAGAATTCATATTGCTGTGGTTGAACGGGGTGTAAGCATTCCATTGTAATTGTACTCAACGCATCAGACAGAATCAAGGATAATGGCCTCGCCCGTGCATTCTGACACAAACTACATTCTGTGGCAGGAGATTCCCAGGGGTCATAATAAGAACAAGTTGTTTCAAGTTAAGATGAGCGATGAACACAATTTCCTCCGGCAGTGGGTTTTTTTTCAGGCGTTATTGTGCTACAAGCCTTGCGATGTTCCCGAATGATAAAACTATTAGAGACACCCGCTTCAAAATTGCCACAGTTTATTCCCCAGCGCCGTCACCGCAGCTAGCCCACAATGAAAAGCAGCATTGCGGCAGCCAAAGTAAATTGCAAGATCATTATGTAACCCCCTCGCATCTCGCTCATTCACTCACTCCATTTAAAATAGCCCACTTTATATTTGGCAGAAAATACACAAACCTCCTGGCAACTCTACAAAGACCTTGCCGGTCTACATGAAGTGACACGATTGTGTGATCGCAAATATCGGAAGGGACACAATTCAGAGCGATGGAGAGAGAGAGAGAGAGAGAGAGAGAGAGAGAGAGAGAGAGAGAGAGAGAGAGAGAGAGAGAGAGAGAGAGAGAGAGAGAGAGAGAGAGAGAGAGAGATGGGGGGAGAGAGAGAGAGAGAGAGAGAGAGAGAGAGAGAGAGAGAGAGAGAGAGAGAGAGAGGAGAGAGAGAGAGAGAGAGAGAGATGGAGAGAGAGAGAGAGAGAGAGAGAGAGAGAGAGAGAGAGAGAGAGAGAGAGAGAGAGAGAGAGAGAGAGAGAGATGGGGAGAGAGAGAGATGGAGAGATGGAGAGAGAGGGAGAGAGAGAGATGGAGAGATGGAGAGAGAGGGAGAGAGAGAGAGAGAGAGAGAGAGAGAGAGAGAGAGAGAGAGAGAGAGAGAGAGAGAGAGAGAGAGAGAGATGGGGAGAGAGAGATGGGGAGAGAGAGAGATGGAGAGAGAGGGAGAGAGAGAGAAACCAGCCCATTGTCCATGTACACCGCCCGTGTTGTCACTATCAGTAGTGACAATAGCTTCTGCCAAGAGCTCTCGGGTTTCCAACCCAACTGTGATGCCTCCTTGCTCTTTGTGTGTGTGTCGGGGACAAAGAGAGCACTCTGTTCTAAGGCCGTGTCAGGGTCCAGTGTGCACGATGGACCCCGTGAAGGCTGAGACTATTGGAAAATAAGGACCTCCAACAAAACACAACATGGATTTGTCACAATGGTGGCGGCTGCTGTCGCTGTTTTGTCACTCTCTCTTTTTTTCCCTACCCTGTCGTTTTCGTATAACTTGCAGACATTGTAGAGAACTTAGAAGTTGTTGTTGTTGTTGTTGTTGTTGTTGTTGTTGTTGTAAACAGTGAACATTGTCCCGCTTTGTTTCCCCTTTTCTTCCTTGTGACCTTACATCCTCATTGGTCGTTCTTCTCCTTAAATCCCATTGGTCGTTCCTGATCTCAAATCTCATCTACCCGGTGTCGTCCCTGTTGGTTGGTTCTACGTCTGGTCTGTTCTACTGAAGGTCTGTTCTAGGTCTGGTCTGTTCTAGAGCTGGTCTGTTCTACTGTAGGTCTGTTCTAGCTCTGGTCCGTTATAGGTCTGGTCTGTTCTACTGAAGTTCTGTTCTAGGTCCAGTCTGTTCTAGGTCTGGTCTGTTCTACTGTAGGTCTCTTCTAGGTCAGGTCTGTTCCAAGTCTGGTCTGTCCTAGGTCTGGTCTGTTCTAGAGCTGGTCTGTTCTACTGTAGGTCTGTTCTAGGTCTGGTCTGTTCTAGAGCTGGTCTGTTCTACTGTAGGTCTGTTCTACTGTAGTTCTGTTCTTGGTCTGGTCTGTTTTAGAGTTGGTCCGTTCTACTGTAGGTCTGTTCTAGGTCTGGATTGTTCGAGAGCTGGTCTGTTCTACTGTAAGTCTGTCTTTTCTAGGTCCGGTCTGTTCTAGGTCTGGTCTGTTCTAGGTCTGGTCTGTTCTAGGGCTGGAACAGACAAAGATCTAGGGTCTGTTCGGTGACAACAGTCACTGGCGGCTAATTGGTCTAAGTGAGACTCTCTTACTCCCAGAGTAGATTTCCCTGAGTCTAACTTTAAAACCTAGTGTTATGAATTTCATAGGTTTATACAGCAACATTTGTTGTTAGTAAACTATATCAAATAGTCCTGACCTGATTAGTGTTTAGAACCAATACTTATAGTAATAGTAATACTTATAGTAATCTTTGGGCTAGATTGGAGAGTTACGTTATTCTTAAAATTAAATATACAAACTTTGACGTGGAAAAAGACAAGTCAATGGATGAAAAAACCCCTGAAAGAGTGGATAGGCCTTTCATAGTGCTTTTTTTTTTTTTCGAGGTTATGGCAGTTGTTTGTTATCCCCTGTGGTTGTCCTGGCAACACCACGCTATTGCAATATTGTGGTTATTGCGACGGCACAGTGTAACAGTAGTGTTGATTCTTTTGATGGCTGTGATTATGTTTATGGTTGTACAAAAAAATCGGCCACACAATACTACTACAGTGTGGTTCTCGCTCTTCTAAATGTGCAGCGAAGCTGAAATGTACAAAATACGCATTACACAACACTGTCTGTGGCTGACGATTAGCATCAAATAAAAAAAGTGTCTTCTCCTGCTTTGGGAACGACACAACACGCAGAAATTAGACTGGTCATTAAATCTCCTACACCAAAGCAACTCCTCGTGGCATTCGGGAATCAACGGCTGTGAGTGTTTGTGAGTGCCGCTTTGAAAAGGACATTTGAAAAGCCCTTTGTGCAGGATATACCCCAGCGCTCAGAGTGCGTGAGCTGAAATCTCCGCTGAATTGCACATACAATCTGGAATGAAAGGACCTCCCTGCATCTGGTTCCACACCTTTTTTTCTGATCGTTAAGTGGCTCATACAAGAAATGGCATAGCACCTTGTTTCTGGACATTTTATTAGGTTTGGAAAACAGGCACGTCACGAGAGTGGTCTTGCGGTTCCACCGTTCCTTCGGGAAACGCTGATTGCAAGACGCTGATGATTGTAGGTGATTTGGTGAGTGGAGGTGATTTGGTGAGTGGAGGTGATTTGGTGAGTGAAGGTGATGCTGAGAATCACAGCATCCAGCTATTTAAGAGTTATTTGAAATAGTAGGACATCTCCATAGTTACTGGTAACTATGGAGATGCAGTGCTTCTCAACATCAGTTAACCACCAAACGGACCGCATCATCATCACCCCGGTGAAGGGGACTAGAAATATGGATTTTGGTATTTCCAGAACAATGTTGAGCTGTGAAATGTGGGGGCATTAGCACCGCCCTGGTAGTTTATGTTGCATGCCCACGTAGCACAGGAACAAGGCGGCTATTTACTTTTTTAATGATTATACCTTTATCTTGGCAATCACAGTGCAATTCAGACCTTGTGAAAGAAAGCCCACAGGTAGGCTGGGGACACACTGGAGGATCTTCTCGGCTAGGAGTGGAACACCGTAAACCATCGTCACTTCCCTCATACGACTAACATTTTAGTCTGTTTGTTTTCTAAACCCATCTTTTATTGAGGCACTGATTTGTCTGTCACCAATCATTATCAATGATTCAATGTCAATGAGACAATGAATGTTTGTCCTGCATTTCATGTAGTAACTCCTCTTTAAATCGCCCAGACTCTCGATAAAGGTAGGCCGCACTTTACTTAGATAGCCTGATTTAGCCTAATTCCTCCTGCTTTACGTTAAACTAACTGGCCGCTCCGCTGCTTTAACAGAGGATGAGCGAGAGGGGTTTACAAAATAATGTTGTCTCTAAACCGGCGTAACCCAAAGCGTTAGCCAAAGTATTGCAGCCACAGTACTCACACGTCAACATACAGTAGTTCTCACAATGCGAAGCAAAACAAGGCTTCTTGGAAACCTAGTGTCGCAAGCCATTAAAACAGATACTTTTGGCTCCTCCAGATGAAACAGGACACTGGGTGATGTTGCAAACCGGTTTATTGCAGTTTGTAGACGGTGAATGGTGAGCAGACTGTACATGCTAGCGCTCCCTTTTCTCAAGTGTGTGTGGTGGTGGTGGCTGGTTTAACCTGTGGGCCTTGTGGTTGCCAAGGACCCACAGGTGTGCAGCCTCCCAACCCAGCCTCCCCAGACTCAAATCAGTCTGACAGGGGGCCGTGTTGCTGCTTTAACCAGCCACAAAACACACACACACACACACACACACTCCACACATAGTCTTCAGAACAGCCGTGGTCGGTGTGTTGGGTTCTGTTCAAGTTGAAAGGTTATTGTGGGCGTGGGCAGGCTGTTAATCCCAATCTATGTGAAAGTGTATATGGGTTCTTGTTGTTGTTTAATATTTCCATTTTCTTTTTGCCTCAATGTATTCGTTCCCAATCAACGTTTGATCGAACATTGTAAAGTATATGTTAGCGGTGATTAACGGTCACTGATAGAGTCGTTAAACTGAATGACATTTGTCAGCTTTTTTTAGAAATAAAAAATAAAGAGGTGATTGGACACTAGAATTCACATTCTTTATCTTTTGTGGCGGCACTGGTACTTCTAAACATCTTTCTAAATCGTTGTTTTAATGAGTTATATTTCCAGTAAAAGTGTCGCCATCGGCTGTCACCGACATGATGGACTACTTAAAATCATAACACAGGAGACCTATAGCTTTTAATGTGACAGTCAGTGCATCACAGGTGTTAATTCAAGAGTTAATACAGCTTTTAATGTTCTGTGTATGTCATGTTGTATTCCTAGAATGCCAAATTAATAACAATTATATCAAAAATAATTATTATTATTATAATAGTAATACAAAATAATGTATTATGTTATAATAAATGTCTGTAATAAATGAATATCTTCCATCATATTGTAATAGCTTGTGTTTATGGTCTGTGGGGCAGCTCTGGGTTTATAAACCTAAACAAACTGGACAATTCCAGCCTATATCTCTCACTGTGTGCCCCGGTGGGCCTACTTACTTGGCAGGAGCAGTGGGGACCAGAGGCAGGGGATAATCAAATATACATTACTGACTGCTGCTGCTGCCCCGCTATAGACACACAGACTCTGTTCATTCTGAATCCGACTGGGAACATTAGGGAATATTGCAGGTACCTTCCCTTGGTCTCTCTCTCTCTCTCTCTCTCTCTCTCTCTCTCTCTCTCTCTCTCTGTATTTCCCTTGGTCTCGTTCTATCTCTCGCTCTCTGTCTATTTATCTCTCTTGTCTCGTTCTATCTCCTCTCTCTCTCTATCTCTCTCTCTCTCTCTCTCTCTCTCTCTCTCTCTCTCTCACTCTCTCTCTCTCTCTCTCTCTCTCTCTCTCTGCCTCTCCTTCTCTCTTTCTCTTACTCTCCCCCACTATCTCTCTCTCTCTGTCTATTTTCTCTCTCTCTCTCTCTCTCTCTCTCTCTCTCTCTCTCTCTCTCTCTCTCTCTCTCTCTCTCTCTGCCTCTCCTTCTCTCTTCTCTTACTCTCCCCCTATCTCTCTCTCTCTGTCTATTCTCTCTCTCTCTCTCTCTCTCTCTCTCTCTCTCCTCTCTCTCTCTCTCTCTCTCTCTCTCTCTCTGCCTCTCCTCTCTCTCTCTCTCTCTCTCTCTCTCTCTCTCTCTCTCTCTCTCTCTCTCTCTCTCTCTCTCTCATCCTCTCTCTCTAACTCCCTCTCTCTGTCTCTATCTCTCTGCCTCTCCTCTCTCTCTCTCTCTCTCTCTCTCTCTCTCTCTCTCTCTCTCTCTCTCTCTCTCTCTCTCTCTCTCTCTCTCTCTCTCTCTCTCTCTGTATTTCCCTTGGTCTCGTTCTATCTCCCGCTCTCCGTCTATTTCTCTCTCTCTCTCTCTCTCTCTCTCTCTCTCTCTCTCTCTCTCTCTCTCTCTCTCTCTCTCTCTCTCTCATTCCCTCTCTCTCTAACTCCCTCTCTCTGTCTCTATCTCTCTGCCACTCCTTCTCTCTCTCTTACTCTCCCCCACTATCTCTCTCTCTCTGTCTATTTTTCTCTCTCTCTCTCTGCCTCTCCTTCTCTCTCTCTCTTACTCTCCCCCACTATCTCTCTCTCTCTGTCTATTTCTCTCTCCCTCTCTCTCTCTCTCTAAATATATATATATATATATATATATATATATATAATATTCATATTAACACATTAATTCAGTGTGATTAATCACAGACAAATGAATATGTAAAATGTTAAAAAAAACAAAAGCACATTTACTCTGTTACCAACACTCACAATCAACGCTAATGGAACGTAGCCAGTCGCGTGAAAACTAAGTAAATGTGCCACCGGCAAACCACAGCTACACCTCAGTACTGAGTACAGTACTGAGGGAACCTTCACTCCTTCGCATCGACCGCGATGAAGACGAAGGAGGTCGTCGAGGACAAAGTCATATCTGTCGGGACCGACGTGAGAGCAGTGAGGTGAGGATTCTCACCTTTCCAGAATAGACCGTGTGTCGCTCACTTCACACAGGAGGACAGTCACGGTGGATGTACGCTCGATGACCTGGTTTTGCGGCGCGACGAGACAAGTGGGACATTTCAAGCATAGCGTCGTCTCCGCCTGGGCGGAACTCATCCCCTCGCAATGATAACCTCCCGCCTCCGACCGAACCCCGGGGAGGCTGTAAATGGAAACCTACCTTGCAAAAAAAAACCAACAACCCCCAAACTCCCCGTTCTCTCTCGACACAGCTGGAGACGCCTCTCAGGCGACACCGGCCTCGGTCCCTGGTTGCACGCGCTAGGTTCCCGGGGACCCCAAAAAAAGGGTGCCTAAGCGACGAGGAGGAGGAGGAAGAGCGCGGTTTTGGTGGTCGGTCAGAACTAATAAGGGCGACGACAGACATCGGTGTGTGGAGGAGTGGTGTAGTGGTGGACCGGGGGGCTAGAGGGAGACGCTTTAAGAGCTACCCAGCGTCCCAGTCTTCACCCCTATGGTCATCTCCACTACATCTCATCATCTCTCTCTCTCTCTCTCCCCTCTCTCATCAGCAACACTCATCTCACTCCTCTCCTCATCATCATCTCACTCTCTCATCTCATCCACAACAACTCCTCCACTCTCGCTTCAGTCTCTCTCGTCCTCTCAGGCTCGCCTCTCTCTCCCCGCAATCTCTTCCTCTCTCCCTCTTCTCTCCCCTCTCGTCGCCTCTCTCCCCCCTCTCTCCGCTCTCTCATCATCAACTCTCTCTCTCGCTCTCTCTCTCTCTCTCTCTCTCTCTCTCTCTCTCTCTCTCCCCTCTCTCTCTCTCTCTCTCTCTCTCTCTCTCTCTCTCTCTCTCTCTCTCTCTCTCTCTCTCTCTCTCTCTCTCTCTCTCTCTCTCTCTCTCTCTCTCTCCAAACCCCCTCTCTCTTTTATTTCCTCACAGCACCAACTATCTAACTATTTCAGAGGCTCAGATGAGTCTATTCCCCAGCAGGTAAACACCCAGCAGCACAGCAGCCTGTCTGTCCTCTAGAGGACCAACAACAGAGCC
>CM051020.1:200000-205000 GCA_027704905.1 Muraenolepis orangiensis
AAGGCGGACATCACTTTGGTAATTGGCTCAATGATCCAAACTATGCTGGAAGCAGGGGGGCGGATGGGGGGGGGGGGATGGGGGGGGGGGGGGGGGAGGGGGGGCGGTGTAAGGTGTGGAGGGGAGCGTTTATCTCATCCCGTCGGGGGCGAGATCCTTGAGGACCTACTGTCGAAGACCGACGTTGGGGCGAGTTCACTGAGAACCTTATGGCTCCCTCCTGCTCAAGAACCTGTGTCTCCAGCTCTCCGCGTTCCACCCCCTGGACCATCTCCCCGTGTCGACCAGACCTCGTAACCTATCCAACCCTGCCCTGTTGTTTTTGAGTTTCTTGATCTTTCAGTAAAGACATCATCCGTTGTTCTGGTGTCCTGTCTCTTCTTCTGGGGTCTCGTTGGGTCCTAACCGTTGCTTTCTTTCAATTTTTTATTCATGTTTCTAAGTACCGAATGATTGTAATTATGTAAAGTGTTTGTCAAACTTGTCAAAACGTATACTAAAGAACACGATACTGTAATAATACAAATAACAATAAAGTGACTGATGGATGATATGTACGTGTTGAATTTTGCAAAAAGATTTACATTACATTACATTACACTACATTACATTACACTACATTCCATTCCATTACATTACACTGCATTACATTACATTCCATTCCATTACACTACATTACATTACACTACATTACATTACATTACATTACACTGCATTACATTCCATTACATTCCATTACATTACACTACATTACATTACATTACATTACACTACATTACATTACATTACACTGCATTACATTACATTACATTACACTGCATTACATTCCATTCCATTCCATTCCATTCCATTACACTACATTACATTACACTACATTCCATTACACTACATTCCATTACATTCCATTACACTGCATTACATTACATTACACTACATTACATTACATTACATTACACTACATTACATTACACTACATTACATTACATTACACTGCATTACATTCCATTCCATTCCATTACATTACACTACATTACATTACATTACATTATATTCCATTACACTACATTACATTACATTACATTACATTGCATTACACTACACTACATTACATTACACTACATTACATTACATACTACACTACATTACATTACATTACACTACACTACATTACATTACACTACATTACATTACACTACACTACACTACATTACACTACATTACATTACATTACATTACATTACATTACATTACACTACATTACATTACATTACATTACATTACGTTCCATTACATTACATTACATTACATTACGTTCCATTACATTACATTACATTCCAGTCATTTAGCAGACACTTTTAGCCAACGCAACTTACAATAGTGTGTTTCAACAAAGGAAGATAAGAGAACAACTCGTCACCAGAAGTCAAAAGTGTATTTAATTCCGAACAAGTCTCCAAGAACTGAACCAGTGCTCAGAGAAAGGACATTTAAAAATCATTTTAAAGTGCCAGTAGTGCAGCAGCATCATGAATACAGTAGGGCAGTAACTGTGATGAGTCCAGAAAGTCCAGTAAAGTATGACAGAGTAATGTTAATGACATGTTATGACAGTGTAATGTTAATGACATGTTATGATAGAGTAATGTTAATGACATGTGATGATAGTGTAATGTTAATGACAAAGTTATGATAGTGTAATGTTAATGACATGTTATGATAGTGTAATGTTAATGACATGTTATGATTGTGTAATGTTAATGACATGTGATGATAGTGTAATGTTAATGACATGTTATGATAGTGTAATGTTAATGACATGTGATGATAGTGTAATGTTAATGACAAAGTTATGATAGTGTAATGTTAATGACATGTGATGATAGTGTAATGTTAATGACATGTGATGATAGTGTAATGTTAATGACATGTGATGATAGTGTAATGTTAATGACATGTGATGATAGTGTAATGTTAATGACAAAGTTATGATAGTGTAATGTTAATGACATGTGATGATAGTGTAATGTTAATGACATGTGATGATAGTGTAATGTTAATGACATGTGATGATAGTGTAATGTTAATGACAAAGTTATGATAGTGTAATGTTAATGACATGTGATGATAGTGTAATGTTAATGACATGTGATGATAGTGTAATGTTAATGACATGTGATGATAGCAGGTCAGTAGGTCACTGCCTGTATCCACTCAAGAAGGCTTTTGAGTTGAATGGTTGAAACCCCAAACATCCACGGAATGTGGTCTGAGACACGTTTCATTTCCTCTCGTGTTCTGAGACGCGGTTCCAGGAACCCTCCGGAACGTCCGTGACAGAATGTGCGATCCGTGTGTGTTTGTCTCTCTCTGGTGTTTCGTGATTCACCCTGAAAGCGTCCACGTGTTGATCCGTCTCTCACTGTGGTGAACGATGGTAAAGTCTTTACAGATTTACACACAAACTCTGTCCACATGTCAGGCGGTGCTGAAAGTGAGTCCAAAATCCTCTCAAATTAGGAGATAACAACTTGGTCAGTAAAACAACGCTTCATGCCCAAGCGAGGCCACAGCCTTTAATAACCTCTTTAATAACCTCTTTCCCTTTAATAACCTCTTTCCCTGTGACAAGGAGGCTGGAATATTACATCGGCTAATATTACACTAACTCTCCTGCTTATGTTTTACCTTCAACGCCCAAAATATTTGATCAGAAACCACACGGTTACACAAACCAGAACCCTGACACCACCCCTCTCTCTCTCTCTCTCTCTCTCTCTCTCTCTCTCTCTCTCTCTCTCTCTCTCTCTCTCTCTCTCTCTCTCTCTCTCTCTCTCTCTCTCTCTCTCTCTCTCTCTCTCTCTCTCTCTCTCTCTCTGTCTGGCGTCTGGCTAACCTCGGTTCTCATCCCTCTCCATTGAAGAGCCCAAACCTCTTATAATGTGGGCGGGGCCTCGGCCGGCAGGAGGGAGGTTGAGGTGGCAACACGTTGCTGTACACTCTGTCCTCTGAACAGGGAACACCGCCGGGGGGGGAGATAACAAACCAAGGTGCTACTGGGGGGGGGTGTTTTGGGTGGGGGGGTGGGTGAGAAAATCATGGTGGGGGAGGTGGAGGTGGGACAAGGGAGTTCTTTCCAGTTGGAGCAGCACCTGGTCCCTGCAGCTGCCCGGACATCCCATAATAGTCTGATTAGCAGCTCCGTGTTCCTCAGGAACCACCAGGCACAGGCACTCATGGAGGAGGAGGAGGAGGGGGAGGAGGAGGAGGGGAGGAGGGGGAGGAGGAGGAGGAGGGGGGGAGGAGGAGGAGGAGGAGGGGGAGGAGGAGGGGGGGAGGAGGAGGAGGAGGAGGAGGGGGGGGGAGGAGGAGGAGGGGGAGGAGGAGGGGGGGGGAGGAGGGGAGGAGGAGGAGGAGGAGGAGTAGGAGGGGGGGGAGGAGGGGGAGGAGGAGGAGGAGGAGGGGGGGGAGGAGGGGGAGGAGGAGGAGGAGGAGGGGGGGGGGAGGAGGGGGAGGAGGGGGGGGGGAGGAGGAGGAGAAGAAGAGAAGAAGAAGAAGAAGAAGAAGAAGAAGAAGAAGAAGAAGAAGAAGAAGAAGGAGGAGGAGAGCTGGACAGGCTAACCTTTAGGTTAGGTTGGTCATGTGATGTAGGGTGGTCATGTGATGTAGGTTTGTCATGTGATCTAGGGTGTTCATGTGATGTAGGGTGGTCATGTGATGTAGAGTGGTCATGTGATATAGGTTGGTCATGTGATGTAGGGTGGTCATGTGATGTAGAGTGGTCATGTGATATAGGTTGGTCATGTGATGTAGAGTGGTCATGTGATGTAGGGTGGTCATGTGATGTAGAGTGGTCATGTGATATAGGTTGGTCATGTGATGTAGGGTGGTCATGTGATATAGGTTGGTCATGTGATGTAGGGTGGTCATGTGATGTAGAGTGGTCATGCGATATAGGTTGGTCATGTGATGTAGAGTGGTCATGTGATGTAGAGTGGTCATGTGATGTAGGGTGGTCATGTGATGTAGAGTGGTCATGTGATATAGGTTGGTCATGTGATGTAGAGTGGTCATGTGATGTAGAGTGGTCATGTGATATAGGTTGGTCATGTGATGTAGAGTGGTCATGTGATGTAGGGTGGTCATGTGATGTAGAGTGGTCATGTGATATAGGTTGGTCATGTGATGTAGGGTGGTCATGTGATATAGGTTGGTCATGTGATGTAGGGTGGTCATGTGATGTAGGGTGGTCATGTGATATAGGTTGGTCATGTGATGTAGGGTGGTCATGTGATGTAGGGTGGTCATGTGATATAGGTTGGTCATGTGATGTAGGGTGGTCATGTGATGTAGGGTGGTCATGTGATGTAGAGTGGTCATGTGATATAGGTTGGTCATGTGATGTAGGGTGGTCATGTGATGTAGGGTGGTCATGTGATGTTTGATCCTCAAACACACACACACTGCAGAGGGCTGACTGCTCTTTCTGACTATGAGTCTGATGGTTATCATGAGGAGGAATGTTATTATTTACCATTGACAGATTTGAACATGACAAGCTGATGCTTTTTGGCTTTTAAGTTAACTAAATCTAAATCTAAATCTGGAGGCTTGAATCCTAAATCTAAATCTGTTGTATTGAATCCTCTTTCTTGGTCTCCTGTCCTCTCAGTGAGATGAGTTCCTCTCAGTGAACCCATCCTAGTATGAGGAGCAGTGGGTATCAGCTGTTGGATATACAGGGGAGCAGGGGAGGGGCTGGGGCCTTGCTCAAGGGCACTGAGGCAGAGCCCGGGTGTTTCTGGTGGGACTTGAACCGGAGACCTTTCTGGTTCCCCAAGCCAAGTCCCAACAGACTGAGGTCTCCTGCTGCCCTATAAGCCCCAGCTCATAGCGGTGTGAGTGGTTTGCCTCTGATGGCATCAGGTTAGATTGGATCTAATTAGGGTTCCATGGACCATCTCATCACTCCACAGTGATGTCTCTCTTGTTAAGGAAGCTCG
>CM051020.1:217500-220000 GCA_027704905.1 Muraenolepis orangiensis
GACCTGCAGTCTCTCCACACTCGGTAGCTCACTGTAGGGTCTATCTATTTCCCGTCCCCACTCATCTCACTTTCTCCTTTTCTTTTCTTTTTCTTTTGTAGTAACTAGGATCTGACCAGGCCGGGTGGGGGCCCAGGGAGGCCTCTGCATCCACCACTCCTGGGATAGACCAGACCGGACTGAAGAGCACTTGGTCTGGCTGGGTTTAGAGCTTGGAGTCCCCTAACAACTGGACTGGATTCCAGCCATACTCACTGAGCGCTATCAGGAGGCTGGGAGATAGCCTCACCCAGCCAGGTCTCCGGCTCTCCTTCTCCCCCCATGTCATCCTGGTCTGTCTCTGGATGTTGCAGGCAGCAGGATGGGCGTGGGATTTGAGTTGACAGTTGGTGTCTCATTGAAAGGTTCCCCCCTCCCCCCCACGGACTCTTCCTTGGTCTTCAAGTGGAAGCCCCTTCCTCTCTCCTGGGGCCAGGCGGCCCCCGAGCTCTGCAGAGAAGGGCCCCATAAGAGCTCTAGTTTTTCTGTTGATTGAACAACGTTGTTACCGACGTTGTAAGGTGGGGTAAACCCCCACGCGCTGAACGTTGCTTCACCTGAAGGTTTGTTTCTCTCCCCCCCCCCCCCCCCACCCTTTTTTAAAATCTGTATCAGATTGGAAGTCGGAATACTGTATCTTTAAAGCAAAACTTGCTGAGCGAGGTTTACGCCTGTACACTGTTTACAAACTGGCCCTCCTGCTTAACCCTAAAAGTCCTGGTTTCTCTCCCCGTGGTCAACCTCAGAGGAGAATGTCTGAGAGCAACAGCGGAGGCCGAGAGGGGATAACCCTCCCCCCTACCCCGCCCAGCCCCTCCCCCTCCACCACCCTGTCGCCCCCCCAGACGCCCACCAAGAATGTGAACGACCCGGCCGGCTCCGACCCGTACGTGGCGGACGTGCTGGGCGACCAGCCGCAATTGCGACGGCGGCGCCACACCATGGACCGAGACTCCAAGACGGCCGAGCACCGCTTCTTCCGCCGCAGCGTCATCTGTGACTCCAACGCCACGGCCCTGGACCTGCCCAGCAAGGCCGCCGTGATCCTCGCCTCGCCTCCGGACTACCGGACCACCTGCCTCTTACCCCCCCCGCCGACCCCCTGTGGGCCCGAACCCGAGGGGGATGAGGCCAAAGAGGGCGGGGCGCCCGGAGCTCCTTGTTTACAAAGCGCTGCCGCACAGGCGCTCTCCGCGCTGCCTAGCGCCGGCCAAAGTGATGCTAGCTGCACAAACGTGGGCGGACCTGTGAGTAGCGCCGCCACCGGCGCTAGCGCAGCGGAAGAGGCCGTCCCGACGGTATTGGATGTAACCGAAAAGGCTGCCGAAACACAGCCCTGTGCGACGGCGCCCCCCGGAGAGCCGGAGGGCGAGCGGGAGGCGGCGAACGGCGGGAAGTTAAGCGAGGCGGCCGAGCTAGACAAGGAGCAAGCCAAGGCCCGCGCCGAGCAGAGGGAGGCGGAGAAGAAGGTGCTGGAGGACATTGAGGAGGTGGAGACCAAAGCGGTGGGCACCTCGCCAGAAGGACGCTTCCTGAAGTTCGACATTGAAATCGGCCGGGGGTCCTTCAAGACGGTGTACAAAGGCCTGGATACGGAAACCACCGTGGAGGTGGCTTGGTGTGAGCTGCAGGTAGGTTCAGCTGCTAACCAAACCTTCTGTATCTCTTCCGATATCTAGTGGGACCTCCTATACCATAAGAACTAGTTATGAAAGAGAAGGAGCCCCAAAAAGGAGAAACAGGCTGTGCTCCTGCGATGTGAATCATTGTATTTTAGATGTTCAAAGTTGACTTGATCTTGGGATCTCCAACTGAAGTTGACTTGAGAGGCCCTTGTTCTTCTTCAGGGTTATATTATTGACTTCCTGTCCCTACTTCCTGTTCCGTTGGGTCCCGTTCGGCCACATCCACCCGCTGGGCGACTCTCACGGTACGGCGGTAACCCCAGGGCCCCACATGGGCCAAGCTGAGTTAGAGTTATACGGTCGGCTGGCGGCGGTCTTGCCCGCGTGAGACAGGAAACAGGATGACACCCCCCCCCCCCCCCCCCCCCCGACGAAACCCCACAGGCTGCCTCACCGGCGCTGCGGCTTCTGCAGCTAGCTGGGTGGAGGTGGGTGCCGCTGCAGGAAGACGAATGGGTCCCTGTCAGTGTGTGTGTGCACTTTGGTGTTGTTGCAAGGCGCAGTGCCAACAAATTGGTCAAATTGGCCTGCTGTGCGCAAGTATGTGTGTGCGTGCGTGCATATGTGTGTGTGTGTGTTTGTGTGTGCCTGTGCTTGTGTGAGTGTGTGTGTGTGTGTGTGTGTGTGTGTGTGCGTGTGTATGTGCATGTGCTTGTGTGTGTGTGTGTGTGTATGTGCGTGTGTGTGTGCTTGTGTGAGTGCGTGTACGTATGTGTGTGCATGTGCGTGTGCGTGTGCGTAGTTTTACGCGTGTGTGTGCGTGCGCGTGCGTGTGT
>CM051020.1:230000-237500 GCA_027704905.1 Muraenolepis orangiensis
CATTATAAGTAGTATTCTATTCTATCTTTAAGTCCATTAGCCACTGGCCGCTACATTCTACACTCTGCACTTTTAAAACAAACACGCTTCCATTCTTCTATAAACCAACAAAGCGTGTTTGGAGCAGATGTACAAAATGTCTTCTTGTTCAACTATAAGCATCTATTTGCCCTGACAAGTTGATTGGCGTGTCGAACATGATTTGAAACCCAGCTGTGTTCAGGTGACAGCTTTGACTTTGACATTTAGCTTGTGAACGATACAGAACAGGCCCTGCAGAGATCAGAGAGATTGGGGATTCAGGTCAGGTGTCAGTCAAAAGTGGGGTGCTAAGCCAATCCAAGTGGAGTTTGGGGTTAACGGCAGCTAATGGAATCGGGCCATACTAGTTCAGCCCTCTTTTCTCACACACACACACACACACACACACACACACACACACACACACACACACACACACACACACACACACACACACACACACACACACACACACACACACACACACACACACACACACACACACACACACACACACACACACACACACATAGTGACAGAGCTGAGTTGAGGGAGAGGTCAGTCTTGCTTGTTTGCTCTTGTCCTGGCTTTTGTGTTTGCAGTTATCTCTCCATTGTGCCTGCAGCTCCACTCCGTCCCCCCTTAGCGTTGGCTGAACTCCTGTAGAAGAGCAAGAGCATGAACAGTTGAAAGCATGACTGGAGGTAGACATGAAGACATTAAGATAGAGGCTGGGAGAGGCTGGCAGGTTGAGGTACGGACGCCTCACAAGGCGGAGAGGCACAGTCTCTGCTCTGATCGGTGGATCTTTACCTTTAGGGTACCTACAAGTCTGTGTGTGTGGGCGTTGTGGTTCTACATTCAAATGTGTCCCTCTGCATGTCTGAAAGGAACATCAATAAGAGATGGAAACCCCCTAACCTCCTCCATGTGTTGAGTGAGCAGGAGAGGGCCACACACGGACGCTCCTGGACTCCACAATCCATAAAGACTTTGTTCATTCATTCAACATTCAACATTCAACATGTGTATTTGCCAACAAGTACAGTAGAATATTCCCCATTCCCTCCTGCAGTATGAATTTATAAAACACTATACTCGACTCGAATGATGTGTTCATGTGTTGAATTGTGCAAAAAGCATTTAAAAAGAAAGTCCAGCAAAAGTATGACAGTGTAATGTAACACAGTAGGACATGGTAGGACAACTACACATGGTAGGAGATACAGTGGAAGAGGGAGGAAGTAGAACCACCGTGTCCGGTTTGTTAACATATTAGCCTGCCTATTGTATTTCATGGGCTTGGACTCAAAGTGAGAGCAGTGAGAGACAGATAGAGATACCCTGAGAGAGCTAGGGAGAGGGGGAGAAGTGCAGACCTTGGGAGAGGGAGCCAATGCTTTAGAAGGTAATGGACTGGATATCCCCTGTGGTCTGACAGTAAGCCCACTCCACCTCCAGCACTCCATGCATTGTCTGCTTTATTGACTATTCAATACAGAAGTGACCTGGTGCCCTGAAGCCCAATAGCAGAGGTTGTCCGTTACAGGAGCAACACAAAGCCACTGGCCGTGTTCGGCCCATGCAGCGCTTGCTGCACAATGCGCTCAACTTAAAAGGCTGCAGATGGTTGTGAGTTTGAAACCCTGGAGTGGACCACATCATTTGGAATGTTGAATAGTAAATTGTTTCTTGTCTTGCTGGAGAAGAAAAACGCTATTCAGGGAAAGATGGAGTGCTACAGACCCTTTCAGTTTGGTCTAGGATTGCTCATGTACTGTCACCCCCGGCTATCGCGGTATATCATGTTCCAAACTTAAGGAAATCCCCCCCCTCAAAAATAATATGGATTATTAAGTTAAAAACATGATGATTGGCTGACTTAGTTGACAAAAAGCTGATTCAATTGCAACTGAATTGTTCCATATTTTTTTTAACTTATTAGTAGAAACAAGATTCAAGATTCAAGATTTGTATTTGCCATATGCAAGTACAATGGAATGCTTACACCCCATTCCCTTCTGCAGTATGAATTCCCTACAATTGATCCCTATATACTATACTATGAACTAGACTTATACTAATCAACACTATAACGATACTGTACACAATAAAAATAACAATAAAGTGACTGATATGTGCAGGTGTTGTCCAAAAAGCATTTAAAATAATAATAAACATTTTAAAGTGCCAGTAGTGCAGCAGCATCGTGAATACAGTGCAGTTCAGTGCAGAACAGGGCAGTCACTGTAAAGAGTCCAGAAAGTCCAGCAATAGTATGACAGTGTAATGTTAATGTCAATGTTATGATTGTGGCAGCACTCCTAGCAGTTCAGTAGGTCACTGCCTGTGGATAGAACCTGTCCTTGAACCTGCTAGTCCTCGTACAGAACACATGCATAGCCTCCTCCGTGTTGTTGGTGGTCACAAAGGCTGACAGGCCTGCACACCTTAGCTCCCGCTGCCTCCACATCAGTTAGTATGACTACGCTAGTGCATGGTGAGCACAAACGGTTCAGTTGGCCCGTGGAGCTCTAGGTGCACTGTGTCTCTGTGTCTCTGTGTCTCAGTGAAAGGTCTTGAGCCGTGTGTCTTTGTTTGCAGAAGAACGAGTTAGGTCGTCGCCGTTTGCCTGGGAGAACAGTTCTCTTCAGTGTGTGTGTGTGTGTGTGTGTGTGCGTGGGCGTGCACCTGTGTGAGAGAGTGCCTGTGGCGTCTCAGGGTTTAATTTGTCTGTACAGTTTGTTTTGAGCGTACTGCACATCACGTCACGTAAGACGCTGAACAGAGAACAGATTGTCACAAAACCACCGATGTCCACAACGCTTAATAATAGCTTCTTGAGGGCTCCTCCAGAAGACAAGGACTCAGGGTGATGAGGAATCTGGTTTGAATCCTGGAGAACAGAGCAGATGGAACATGCTAGAGCTCTTCTCCCCTAGTGTGGCTGTTTTAACCTGTGGGCCTTGATTAACAAGGACCCACAGTCTGACTCAGGCCAGGTGAGGCTGCTCAAACCAGCCACCAACCACACACACACACACACACACGCACACACACACGCACACACACACACACACACACACACACACACACACACACACACACACACACACTCCACATCCACATTTTACAGGAGCAAAAGCAATACCTCCACTGTCCGTACTTGTGTACACAAGATTCATTCATACATTTAATATACCGTTAATATAATATATAGGAAGTATATGGTTCATTGGTTTGAAATGCTTGGTGTGATGAGAGAGATGGCTCATGACAGGCCACCTGTCCCGGGGTTTTACTCCGCCAACAGAGTTACGCAATGGGCTGTCCACAAAATCCCTTTAGTGACGACAGACTCGACGGTGACACATTGTGACAGGAAAGCGGAAAAAAAAGTGACAGCTGACTTGCAAATATGATGTCTTGATGTCGTCCACTGAGCCACTGCATACCTCAATCTGTTCCTGCATGGCGCATTGTACCGCTTGTGTGGCGCTCGTCCTGCCTCTCCGCGAGGCATGTCTGTCAGCGTAGGAGATTCGACATCGCTGAAAAATGTATTGTCTATCTCTAACAATAGCTATTATGGCGTTCCAACCCTAGCCATTGGGTTTTAACGAAGCGTCCGATTGAGGTCCAGGGTGGACCCAGATCTTAGGTGAGCCCCGCCTCCCGAGCCTCTCACAGCGCCAGCGGGTCCCCTACGACGCACGATGTCACACTGTGAGGATCAGAGAGCATGAGTCATCGTGGAAGTTCCCCATTTCGGTTGGACATGCTGCATCCGCCAACACGACACACGACAGGCCCTGGTGCGTGTCCAATTGTAGCGCCGTCAAACCAGAAAGGGAGAGTGTGGAGAGTTCCTGTTGTCTGTTGTTGGCCCATACGGATGATGTAGCGCTGAATACAGCTGGTAAGAAGCAGGGAAGCAAAGGAACGCATGTTTTGTTACATAGGCATATTGCTGACATGTTAAGATGGCGTTGAGTTGAATTGCAGTGGGCAATGACAGCGCTGACATGCACAACCGAGTTCCTATAAGCGATCGCCACTGACACGCTCTCTCTTTGGTGCTCCCATTGTGCCATGTGGCAGACAGTTAGACACACCTGTTAGGACACACACGCACACGCGCGCAGGCATGCAGGCAGGCACACACCACACACACGCACACACACACACTCAGTAATATCTCAAGATGCAACTGTTTTTTTATTTTATTTTTTCCACCTTGTATTGACATTAGTTGGGGCTTCTGTAGCCTTGGTCCATCCGTCTGACCTTAGCGGTGCCTCAGTCTGGCGGCCAGCCTCACGTCTTCCCAACATTCCATCTCTAGCTTCCCTCCATCCATCTCATATGCCCTCCTACATCAGTCCACATTGACCCTCTCCGTGCTGCTGTTTACCTCAAACACACGCTCTCTGCCTCTCTCTCTCTCTCTCTCTCTCTCTCTCTCTCTCTCTCTCTCTCTCTCTCTCCTCTCTCTCTCTCTCTCTCTCTCTCTCTCTCTCTCTCTCTCTCTCTATTAATAGCAGTCTCGTGGGTTAGAGGTGTGAGCAGCAGTAAGAACAGCATGTGACTCACACTTTTTGCATACTTTATACTTATTTATTGTTTCTTTCTTTCTTTCTTTCTTTCTTTCTTTCTTTCTTTCTTTCTTTCTTTCTTTCTTTCTTTCTTTCTTTCTTTCTTTCTTTCTTTCTTTCTTTCTTTCTTTCTTTCTTTCTTTATTTCTTTCCAAACTCAAAAGAGTACGGCTATTTATAAGATGGTATTTATAGGCTATTATTAAAATGGACGTCATAGAAACCTATCTGTATGGCAGAACAGGTGACATGGCGCTGCCTCACAATAAAGGCTTGACCAGAAGGATGTGGTTATGGATATGGTCAGATGTTAAGACTTCACCCTCCAACGGAACCCTGGAATGTGGCTCCATCCTGGGGGAGGTGAAGAAGAAACCAGGGTCCCTCTGTGACCCTCATTTCTCCTTCTTCCTACTTCATTCCCTTCCCCTTTCTTGCTTTTATTCAACCTCCAAACCACGCTCTCCCGTACCGTACCGGGCTGCTCTCGTCATGGATACGAGACCACGTGGTCTCTTTCATCTCTGTTGGCATCATGATGCCATCGCCATGGCAGCCATGGCGCCTCCATTAAACCCACAGGTGGTAACCAACAGGCGGGGCGGGGATTGATTTATATGGACCTGGCAGCTGGCGAGCACACGGTGACACCTGGAACAGTCGCTGTACCGTAGCAGTACAATAGCTATTTTGATTGTGCTGTTGCTCATTTATGCATAGTCAGCTAATGATAGTTTCAAAGCTACAGTAACTCGGATCAGTGGGTGTAAAAGGTTCAGTGCCCCGTGTCACCCTAAGAGAAAGGGTTGTTATCATCTGTATATGGTGTCCACCATTGGGCTCTTTTCACCCATTCCTGAACAACGTGCTGTAGGGCGACATTGTGACATGAGACAAGATACTGTCTTAGATTGGACATTGTAATATCGTGATATGGCATCACTGCATTATAGTTTGATATTTGAGTATTTACTATTTATATATTGAATGACCAGTAAAACATCCTAAATGGTGATGTCACAATGTTCTCATGTTCTGTAAGGCCTCAAGTTCCTTCAATCAAGTCCTCTCTGGGTTATCGCCCTAGGTTTCCCTGGATTTGTGTGTGTGTGTGTGTGTGTGTGCTGTTGCATGCCTGCCTGTCGGCCTGTGCTGAATCACTCATATATGGGAAGGCATCGTTATCACAAACCAAATCTCTTGAACAATGCGAGCCTCTGCATGAAATCAGTCAGATGTACATGACTTACCGCGTCCTGTGCTGAATGCCTACAGGTGCATGTGAGTATCCATGTGAAGCGAAGTCAGGTAGGAGATAAACGCCCATCGTCTGATCTCCTCCATAGCTCTTTCTTTACTTCCCCTCAATTCTATTTTCAGTTGTGTAGTTTGACCTCAGTTCAACCGTGCGGGCAGCTTCCTACCTTGTGTGTGTGTGTGTGGTGTGTGTGTGTGTGTGTGTGTGTGTGTGTGTGTGTGTGTGTGTGTGTGTGTGTGTGTGTGTGTGTGTGTGTCTGTGTCTGTGTGTGTCTGTGTCTGTGTCTGTGTGTGTGTGTGTGTGTGTGTGTGTGTGTGTGTGTGTGTGTGTGTGTCTGGTCTGTGTCTGTGTCTGTGTGTGTGTGTGTGTGTGTGTGTGTGTGTGTGTGTGTGTGTGTGTGTGTGTCTGTGTGTGTTAGCGCCCAGTCATCTCAGTCATCCTTTCTGTGCAGCACAGTGGTTTACTCATTTGAATATCAGCCTCTCTTGTTTTTTCTGCCGTTTGTGAACTGGTTCTCTTTCTCTTGTCTTTCTGATGTTTGTGAACTGGTTCTCTTTCTCTTGTCTTTCTGATGTTTGTGAACTGGTTCTTGTTATCTTGTCTTTCTGATGTTTGTGAACTGGTTCTTGTTCTCTTGTCTTTCTGATGTTTGTGAACTGGTTCTTGTTCTCTTGTCTTTCTGATGTTTGTGAACTGGTTCTCTTGTTCTCTTGTCTTTCTGATGTTTGTGAACTGGTTCTTGTTCTCTTGTCTTTCTGATGTTTGTGAACTGGTTCTTGTTCTCTTGTCTTTCTGATGTTTGTGAACTGGTTCTTGTTCTCTTGTCTTTCTGATGTTTGTGAACTGGTTCTCTTGTTCTCTTGTCTTTCTGATGTTTGTGAACTGGTTCTTGTTCTCTTGTCTTTCTGATGTTTGTGAACTGGTTCTCTTTCTCTTGTCTTTCTGATGTTTGTGAACTGGTTCTTGTTATCTTGTCTTTCTGATGTTTGTGAACTGGTTCTTGTTCTCTTGTCTTTCTGATGTTTGTGAACTGGTTCTTGTTATCTTGTCTTTCTGATGTTTGTGAACTGGTTCTTGTTCTCTTGTCTTTCTGATGTTTGTGAACTGGTTCTCTTTCTCTTGTCTTTCTGATGTTTGTGAACTGGTTCTCTTTCTCTTGTCTTTCTGATGTTTGTGAACTGGTTCTTGTTCTCTTGTCTTTCTGATGTTTGTGAACTGGTTCTTGTTCTCTTGTCTTTCTGATGTTTGTGAACTGGTTCTTGTTCTCTTGTCTTTCTGATGTTTGTGAACTGGTTCTTGTTCTCTTGTCTTTCTGATGTTTGTGAACTGGTTCTTGTTCTCTTGTCCGTTTGAAGGTTCAGTCATTTATTGGCAGCTCTCTGGAGGCAAAAGCTTCTGCTGATGTCACCATTTGGCACCTGTTGCTGAACTGACATTCAATGTCAACTAGGATTCACGCATATGTCAGCTGTCTGCACCATGTTCATTCTAGTCACCAGGATGCACACACACACAGACACACACACACACACACACACACACACACCACACACACACACACACACACACACACACACACACACACACACACACACACACACACACACACACACACACACACACACA
>CM051020.1:245000-250000 GCA_027704905.1 Muraenolepis orangiensis
ATGGTGAGCCATGCAGAACATCACAGCCCGTGTCCCTCTCCGACCTGCTGAGGAGACAGAGTTCATCTGAATGGTTCCAATGGGCTAACACACATCGGTGTCCCCCCACATGTTTCCTCCAGCGTGGTGCCTTTTTTTATTGTTACTATTTCTAACTGTTGTTATTTTCCTTTGGAGGTTTCTGCTTGTATCTCTTCCCATTACTTTTCAAGCTGATGCCAATTATTGTGTAATTTCCTAATGCTCTCGGCCTCTTGGCTCTGCCTTTCTTTTAAGTGTCGGTAATGGGATTGTATTGGGTTGTACTCTAGTAGCCTGTTCTAAAACTAGCCACAAAGAAAGCCCATGGTTACAAGGTATAATGCACTCGTAATAGCTTCAACACACAGATTTGGATAATAATAATAATAATAATTAAGTGTATAAGTTCTGTGTTATCACACAATGGTGGTCCAGGTGTTCCGAGGAAGACATCCTTGTTATATAGCAGGATGCTAACAACAGCCAACTTTGGCTTATTTCATCCCATGTTTATCGTTGAACTTGAGCCCACTTCTATGTGTGTGTGTGTGTGTGTGTGTGTGTGTGTGTGTGTGTGTGTGTGTGTGTGTGTGTGTGTGTGTGTGTATGTGTGTGTGTGTGTACAGTATATATGTGTGTGTGTGTGTGTGCGTGTGTGTGTGTGTGTGTGTGAGTGTGATGGGATGCAGGCTGGGGCCACATGCAGGTCAGCGGGTCTGTGATATGTGTATGTATGCATGTGTCGCCATGCTTTGTGTGTGTGTGTGTGTGTGTGTGTGACTCAGCGTGTGTAGTGTTCTCAGACAGGAAGGACAGCGGCCACAGCAGTAAGAGGCCTGCTCAGCGAGGGGGTTGATATTACCCGGGGGTTAGGATTGGGATTATCTCTCCCTGTTGTCTGCGGGATGGCCATGGGGCCCAGGTTTCCTCTCATTGCCACTGGACTGGCGGATGCATTGGGGTGATGTGTACCTTCTTTTCAGGAGGAGTGTGGAGAAGAGGTGGGATGAAGAGGAGAGGGATAAGGGTTAGACCATTAAGGAGCCATCGGCTGTGATGCACAGAAGACAAGGAGTGAAGATAAGAGAACCACATAGAACTAAATGAAATCAGGCATTACCTCATTCTTGTCACGTTGGGAATGGGGAGTAAGCATTCCATTGTACTTGTTGCAAATGGCAAATAAATATCTTGAATCAAGAGTTGGTGGGTGTGTGTGTGGTGGTGTGTGTGTGTGTGTGGTGTGTGTGTGTGTGTGTGTGTGTGGTGTGGTGTGTGTGTGTGTGTGTGTGTGTGTGTGGTGTGCTTGTGATAGCTGGTGATACAGTGATGGCCAGAGATGGCATCTATTGTTGTGTTGACACACGCTCACAGACACTCACATGGAGATTACCAACACCATCCGAAAGAACGGATTTCATTGTCAAAAGTGAAAACAATCGACAATGCCCCTTTCTGCCTTTTTCTCTCTCCTGTAGCATACAGTTCTAGATCAGTTTCAGCTACTAGAGATGCCTTTGTATTTAGGGTGACTGTCGTCCTCCACTCCATTCCTAGTAGGTGACCTTGATGCATGGACGTACACCACATGAAGCGTCTCAACCTTCACCGTCTCTCAGTCCCACACAGCCCCCATGGTCTGTGTTGTGAGGACGTCACACTCGGAGTGGTCTGCGATGGCCAAACAGACCCTCGCAAGGCTGGGGAAAAGATAAACACCAACTTGCTTTTACATGTAGTAGTTACCCCAGCTTGAGGAGAAGCATGTTGTACGTTACCTGCATGGCTCAGCGCGCGCACACACACACACACACACACGTGTGTGCGAGTACACACACACATGCACACACACATGTGCACGCAAGTACACACACACATGCACACACATGCCCCCAATGCAGTCAGGACACATGTCCTTGGTTACAGCAATATGTAGAGCAGTGATTGATGGGAAACTAAAAACCACCTAACCAGTGCGCCCAGGGAAATAGATAGAGAGAGCGAGAGAGCGAGAGAGAGCGAGAGAGAGAGAGAGAGAGAGAGAGAGAGAGAGAGAGAGAGAGAGAGAGAGAGAGAGAGAGAGAGAGAGAGAGAGAGAGGAGAGAGAGAGAGGAGGGGGAAGCGAGACTTGGGTTACAGAGAATAAGTGCATAAGTCTGTTAAAAAAAAGAGGGAGATATGGATAATGAAAATACTATAGAGCCAGGCTGAGATAGAAAGAGAGGGAGAATGAGTGAATTATCAACTCAAGGCAGACATGCATGAGACATATCTCCCTCTCTCCCCCTCCCTCCCCCCTCCCTCCCCCTCCCTCCCTCTCCCTCTGGTCCTCTCTTTGCACTCCTCCTTCTGAACCTTGCTTTAAGTTATTCACTCGCTTTTCAATCATTCTTATTAAAACCATATGGTCCCTCGCTCTTCTACTTTCTTTGTCTCTCTCTCTCTCTCTCTCTCTCTCTCTCTCTCTCTCTCTCTCTCTCTGTCTCTCTCTCTCTCTCTCTCTCTCTCTCTCTCTCTCTCTCTCTCTCTCTCTCTCTCTCTCTCTCTCTCTCTCTCTCTCTCTCTCTCTCTTGTTTCTCTCTCTCTGTTATTCCTCTATCTCTCTCTCTCTCCTTTTCTCTTATCTTTCTTTCTCTTAAGTGTGTCAAGATGTGATGTGTGTGTGCGTACGTGTACACGTATAAAATGGGCGTGTATGCCCCCCCCACACACACACACACACATTACAGTGTCTTGCCTGTATGTCTTGTGTGTGTGTGTGTGTGTGTGTGTGTGTAAAACGAGACGAGCACACACCCATAAAAACATGTGAACATGTAAGAGGTCTTTATCCACACAGTGGCACACACATGTGCTTTATGTGTGTGTGCCAACTACTACTACACACACACACACACACACACACACACACACACACACACACACACACACACACTTATACACATACACACACACATACAGGTCAGTCGGTTACTGCCACTGTAAAGCTTGACTTTAACCAATGAGCGTATTTACTGACCCAGAAGCATAATGTAATAAAGTGGGTAAACTCCACTAATGGCCTTCATGTATAACTCTAGCATTTTAAATAACAGGACTCAAATGGCACTCAAATAGGGGCCTTGTAAATAGTTTCCTTTTTTTACTCATTTCTGAGAATGTGTGCATGTTTCTTGCCTTCTGTACACAGCGGGCTCTTTTCTCAGTGTGTCAATACGCCTTGTACCTGATGGGGGAGTCAAGTGGGGAGGAGGGGGAGGGGGGTGGACCCATCAAGGGAGTGCTCGAGAGAGGGGAAGAAACTGGAAAGACATGCATGGGGGGGGGGGAGGATCTAAGACCAGAGAGCCGGGCTCTGATCTCTCTAAACGGTGTGGTGGATTCTGATGAAGGGAGATGCTCTGAGACCACACATACTCTCCACATGGGGGGGGGGGTGCTTTCCCAGATCCATCCGTCTGGGAGGAATTAAGTACGTCCCACCATCCAGTCACCATGATGAAGGAATCCAAAGCAGACCTAACAGTAGTGGAACTTACATCATTGGCTCTGGTTAGAAGTCAACCGTTTCACTTTTTGGCCACAGTGAAACACTGCCATCCCGTGATGGAGGGGGGGGGGGTTTGCCCTCAGACTAGAGCAGACGATCACAGAGAGAGAGCAACAGATCGGTCTTTTCCCTGATTCTTTAGCTGCCTGGCATGTATATATATGGGTAGGATATATGAGACTGCATTGTGCTTCCCTTCTGGGGTGTCAGCTCTACTGCAGCAGGCCAGAGTAGAGTAGATCCAGGATAGTCTCTCCAGCTTGGAGGGTCATGAGGCGATGGCTAATGCCTGATTGACGAATGCTTGAAGTTGGTGAGAAAAACAGAGGTAAACACGCAGAGAGCAGACCTTTTTTTTTTTTTATATGCACACACAGATGAGAGCTCTCTTTGTGAGTGACTTTTTTTATGGGTGTTTGTGTGTGTGTGTGTGTGTGTGTGTGTGTGTGTGTGTGTGTGTGTGTGTGTGTGTGTGTGTGTGTGTGTGTGTGTGTGTGTGTGTGTGTGTGAGGATATTTTGAGTGTGGCAAACTGAAGTCTCATGATGTTTTGAAACCGGGAGCAGAGAGGGAGGACGTGTCAGAGATGACAGAGATGAGGAGCAGGGAGGGAGGGAGAGAGAGAGAGAGAGAGAGAGGAGAGAGAGAGAGAGAGAGAGAGAGAGAGAGAGAGAGAGAGAGAGAGAGAGAGAGAGAGAGAGGGGGGGGAGACAGAGAGAGAGAGAGAGAGAGAGAGAGAGAGAGAGAGAGAGAGAGAGAGAGAGAGAGAGAGAGAGAGAGAGAGGGGGGGGAGACAGAGAGAGAGAGAGAGAGGGAGAGAGAGAGGGGGGAGACAGAGAGAGAGAGAGAGAGGGAGAGAGAGAGAGAGAGAGAGAGAGAGAGAGAGAGAGAGAGAGAGAGAGAGAGAGAGAGAGAGAGAGGGGGGAGACAGAGAGAGAGAGAGAGAGGGAGAGAGAGAAGGGGGGGAGACGGAGAGAGAGGGAGAGCCTAGAAGGGAGGGAGACAGCGGGAGAGGAGAGGAAGAGATCAACTTTACAAAAAAACACTTTACCCACAACAATAACAAGACTTTACTTTAGTTGGGTTCAATGGATGGACCCTTTTCCACGGCCTGGTTTAAGCTCATTAAACAGGATGTGATTAGTGGAAGGTTAAAGCCGCAAAAATTTGTGCATTCATTTGGTTTTTGCAGCGGACATGAATGAGAGGGCCTCCATTCATTCATAATGGACTGGGAAGCTCCCATCACACACTTCATGTATAACCAAGACGTTCCCAGAGTTACACACAGGCGGCATACTTTCATACCTATAACCTTTCCTCGCACACACACACACACACACAAGGAAACAAGGAAGACATCTCTTTAGACCCCGAGGGGAAATATTGGGCTGTGGTGAGATCAGCTCAGGGTCCACAGCTAAGTGCTG
>CM051020.1:252500-269979 GCA_027704905.1 Muraenolepis orangiensis
GTGTGTGTGGGTGTCCGTGTATGTGTGTTTGTGTGTGTGTGTGCGTGTGTGTGGGTGTCCATGTGTGTGTGTGTGTGTGTGTGTGTGTGTGCGTGTGTGTGTGTGTGTGTGTGTGGGTGTCCGTGTATGTGTGTGTGTCCGTGTATGTCTGTGTGTGTGTGTGTGTGTGTGTGTGTGTGTGTGTGTGTGTGTGCCGGTGTCAATGCCCTATCCGTCTGTGTGTTCCTGCTTGCCAAAGGTCTTGTTCAGTGGGTTAGAATGTGAGTGTGTTCTTGGTTTACGGGCCTATGTGGGCTTGCCCAGGGAAAACACTCATAAAAGTCTCCTTTAAATCTGGCTTTTAAGCTCACTCACTTCAACCTCACATATTATTCCCCCTCTTTATTTGATTTGAATGTTTTTTGTTTCTAAACACAGAATGAAAGCGTTTTGATGTTGGCGATCGTGGCGTGAGTGACTTTAAGACAGTGGTTCATCAGATGGATTCCTGACCTGTCATTTCACATCCCTGTTTTATTCCTGAATCAAAAGTCACATGACCAGAACCACTCTAAAAACAGCGCCCCTCCCCCTTGGCGTGATATCCCTCACAGGATCACGTAGGCCCATCCTGAAAAAGAAGCCCCGCCTCCTAAATGCCAGGCCGGAGCATTAATTACACACACATGTTGGGCTGCCCGACCTAACGAGGGACCGTCTCTGGGGTCACGCTGGGACCACCAACTGCTACCTACTTTGATCCATGTCTTTAAATCATAAACACCGGCCTGGGGGATTAGACTATGATTCATTAATCATCATTATTCCTTTGTTACCAATATCATTTCTGAAAATGACGACACTGTACGGAAGAGCAATTTAGCATGAGTGTGCCTTCCATTGCCATGTCAGTACAGAGTTTGTGAACGTTTGTGGACAAAGAAAACCAGTAAATCACCGTACTTGTGTGTGAATGTCTCATCGCAAAGACAAGAAGTACAACAGCTATTGTTTACATTTGATGCAGGCGTGCTCACGCTAAATACTCATTTTGGTCCAATGGGTCATTTTGACCCATTGGATTGGCGACAAACGCTTATTTTGGATCTTGAATGGGGTATACATCTACATGAGACACACCACCTTCCCATTCAGGGTACTTGACTCTGTGTGTGTGTGTGTGTGTGTGTGTACCTGCAGGACCGCAAGCTGTCCAAGTCGGAGCGCCAGCGCTTCAAGGAGGAGGCCGGGATGCTGAAGGGCCTACAGCATCCCAACATCGTGCGCTTCTACGACTCGTGGGAGGGCCCGTCCAAGGGCAAGAAGTGCATCGTCCTGGTAACCGAGCTCATGACCTCAGGCACACTCAAGACGTGAGTGCTGTGCACACACTCTCACACCACCGGGGGTCCCCACGGAGCCTTAGTAGAATGTCTTAAAAGGCATTGGATTTGTGAAGCTTAAAATTAGGCCTTAATTGGTATTACATTTTTTCTTAAAAATCTTAAAAATTGCTAAGATATGGGAAGTACGTTTTTATGAATGGTATTTTAACAATTTTGTTGCAATGAAATTTTTTTGAATAATTGGTCACTACATTTTTTATTATTTACCGAACGGCTTTCTCATTAACATCATGCAGATCGGGATAATAGAACCAACAATACTCACTTTCAACATCTAAAATGATTCATCTAACCTGAAACGGGGCCAATTAGTTTGGGTAAAATTGTCCCTAACCTGTAGTCTTTGATCAATCTTCAATTTTTCTTATTGTACAGTTGGTCTCAAATTTCATTACGAGTGGCATTAAAAAGTCTTAAATCTAACTTGTCTTGAGCTATAGGAACCCTGACACACACACTCACAGAAAACCCTTTCAATTAACTAATCAATTACTATCTACAGAGAATATTACAAATTGTATTTTCTTGTGCACGAGTATGTGCACGAGTGTGTGTGTGAGTGTGTGTGTGTGAGTGTGTGTGAGTGTGTGTGTGTATGTATGAGAGTGTGTGTGTGTGTGTCACACATGTGTACATGTGTCAAGTTCCTTCTTTGCTGTAACCCCCCCCCCACTCAACCCTCCCCAAAAAAGTGATTCATTGTGAAATAAGCGATTGGTCACGCAAATGCGATATGCTTTGGTGTGTCCATGCTCACACACCGGGCCATTCGGCCTCTCCGCTGCTGCCCAGAGCTGCCCGGTTGTCATAATGAAAAGCCTAATGGGGCGTGGTGGGAGGAGGGGGGAGGCAAGGGGGGGAGGCAAGGCGGGGGAGTGGGCAGCGGTTCGGTGGGCTTCTCTAGAATGGTGTACGCTGCTGTGATTGCCGCATTGCATGCTGGGACACTATCCCACCTGCCAGCTGCTGCTTCTGCTGCAGATTCTTTTCATTCCTGATAGAGCCAGACGGTGTACAGTGTGTGTGTGTGTGTGTGTGATGGTGTGTGTGTGTGTGTGTGTGTGTGTGTGGACCTGGGGGGTTGGTTGTTTGACAGGGGGACAGGCAGACCGTGGGACACGGTGAGCTGTAGGATAGACAGAGGGAACGGGAGGAGGGAGTTTCACACAAAGAGGGACTGTGGTGTTATGATGAAGAAGCGAGGAGTGGGAGCCATGAGAGAGAGACATATGGATTGTTATGCACACTCACACTCCATCAACGCACACAATGGTCAGACAGACAGGCTCTCAGATTATGGGGCGCGGCAAGCCAGACAGAATGACCGGCTGGCACACAACAACAACAACAACATCAACAACAACAACATCAACAACTAGTGACATCATGAGAGATGTAAGCCAGCCGTAGGACCTGCTGGGTCTGTAGCGCCCTCCGCTGGACAACATAGAGCACTGATTGACCTGTGTGGACGTCACATCATTACATGTTTCAGTGTGAGAGGAGGGTGCAAACTGGGTTATACCCTTCACTCTCTCTCATGATTCATAGTGTGATGCATGAAGGACGCCAGCCTACAAGTAGAAGTCCATCCGGGAGCTAAATGAAAGAGTGAATGAACATGGGAGATTGTAATTGTGCATTTTGAATACTTCCGAATGGTAAAGATTAAAACAAACGGCAGCTAAGAATACAATAACATACAATGGAAACTCTAGTCAAGCCGTATCTGTGTGTGTGTGTGTGCGTGTGCGTGTGCGCGTGTGCGTGTGTGTGTGTGTGCGCGTGTGTGTGTGTGTGTGTGCGCGCGCGCGCGCGTGTGTGTGTGTGTGTATGCGCGTGCGTGTGTGTGTGTGTGCGTGTTTGTGTGAAAGGGCCTGAAGTCCCTGTCCTTAGGTTCAGCATGTCTCCCAACACTGTAGCAGCTTCAGCAAGCAAGGGAGATAGGGGGAGTGAGAGATAGGGGGAGTGAGAGATAGGGGGAGATATTTGTGTCACAGTACATACATTGTGGTGCTGGTGGGGGGGGGGGGGGGGTATCAAAGGGGACACACTGGAAGATCCACCAATATAAAGCTATGAGCTCATTTCACCAGGACAGCTCTTCACTGCAGCAGGACCATTAGCTTTGGCACCGCTAACACTTAGCAAATGTTCCTCTTGTCAAAGCGATGCATTAGTCTCTAGCCACCGTGTCTGTTTACATGGATACAAATAAACAGATTACAGTGACTAATCAGTTTAGGCCAATAAATGACTGTTAATACGATAATGAGACAGCGCATGCGTACACAAAAGTCACGTTGTTCTCTGCGCGCAAGGCTTTACGAAGGCTTTCATTAGGGGTTTGTTTAGTTGTTCTCATTATGGATCAAAAGAGATTTCACCAAATGTCATCCGAGAGCACGAGAGAACAACTTGTTTTCCAAGAGCTAGCCCTCGCCGCTAACGGGCCCAGCCATCACCGTTTTCCGCTGTTGACGTTAGCCCTCTCCCTCGTGCAGGACATGCTCCCACGTCTCCTTGTAGCGGTTATACTCAGATTTATGCAGACCATTCTTCACTAAGTCTCTCCTCGTTTTATCTCTCTCTCTCTCTCTCTCGGTCAAGAGAAGATAAGTTGTTCACTCAGAACCCCTGTCCAAGCGGCTTCATCTGACGCGTGCCTCGCTCAAACCACAGCGCGCCATGCACGTCCTGCATGGCGCGCTCAGTGCTGCCCCCCCAGAACGATGCTTTGTGGGTCCACTGCTCACAGGGGGTGAACTTTGGTGGAGGTCACCCCCTGTGTACGGTGTGGGAAAAGAAAACGTGACTTTCTCATTTTCATGCAATTTTCAAGAAAGTTAACTTCACACAATGCTGCCCATGTGTGATTATGTGGTTCACCAGAGTTTCAAGATTTCTAGATTCAAGAACTTTATTGATTGTCACAAACACATACCGGTTATGCAGTGAAATGAAAACGGCAGTGCCATGCAGAAATTGTGCAAATAAACAATAGAAAATAGAAAAAACTGTGAAGATACATACTAGAGAACATACTACAGTACTACTACTGCACTAACAAATCCTATCTTTTGAGGCGCAAGCTGGCAACCATACGCACATACTGTATGTGTTTGAAAACTAGAGCCTCACCTTCTGTCATAAAACAATAATTGGTGGGTGAAGTCATGAAAACATGGACATGTTGGCGTGCTTTCATCAGCTGCACAATCTTAGCATACATGTGCGCACACCCCGCAAAGCTTCTTACTGGTATCCTCATGCACACACACATGCACGCACGCGCACACACGCACGCACGCACACACGCACAGCACACACACACACACACACACACACACACACACACACACACACACACACACACACACACACACACACACACACACACACACACACACACGTGCACACACACACACACACACACACCTGCACACACACACGCACACACACACCTGCACACACACACACACACACACACACACACACATGCACACGTACACACACACACACACTCACACATGCACACTAACCGAAACAGTCAAACTCTGTTGCAGCAGGAAACTGGTATGACAGGAAATACAGCTCTGTGCTTCCTTTGACAAGCCCACAAGAACTAGGATTTATAGCTGGCTGCTATAAAACCCCTCTGGTTGAAAACAGCGCCTGTCAATCAATTTAGAGTTGAAGGCGGCTTCGTTTACAATCTTGAAAGCTAATTTATAGCATTGCCTGCTTTTATGACCCGCTAACTGTTATGTAGTGTCCCTAATCCAAAGCAGAGGCAGCTCTGAGGGCCTTTGGCTAATGGCTAATGGCTAATGGCTAATGCTAAGGCCAATGTACTACACATCGGTGCTAATGGAACGTGGAGCACAGTAGATCTTTAGGGACCAGAATTGGCTAAGTCATAGCACGTTTAGCACATGTGGCTTCTGTCTGTACGTCAGCGTCGCCTAATAACAATACACATTACCTCTATGAGAGCTCGTAGAGGTAATGTGTTGATGAGGATCTTTTTCCCGGAAACGTCCTCGTTTTAAAATCGCCTAAAATGTCGGGGATTCGGCTTTTGCTTCCCACAGTCGGATTACTTTACATTACTTTGACATTGGATAGCTCAGTCTGTTGGGACTTGGCTTGGGAACCCGAAAGGTCTCCTGTTCAAGTCCCCGAAACACCAGGGCACTGCTGAGGTGCCCTTGAGCAAGGCACCAGACCCCCTACCCTGCTCCCCGGGCAGCTGGATATCCAACTGCTGCCCACTGCTCCTCATACTAGGATGGGTTACATGAGAGAAACTAATGTCACTGTGTGTGTGTACATGTATGTGAACAATAAAGAATATTCAATCACTCTCCTTAGTTCCCGCTTTCTGGCAGGCGGTGATCAGTCGGTGATGTAGGCTACAACTTAAGGCCTTCACGCCAACATTGGTCAAACTGCATGTCAATCATTTGCGTCCTGCTAAAGCGTCTGTCTGCACGTCTGTCTGTCTGTCCCCCAGCTACCTGAAGCGCTTCAAGGTGATGAAGATCAAGGTGCTGCGCTCGTGGTGCCGTCAGATCCTCAAGGGCCTCCACTTCCTGCACACCAGGACCCCGCCCATCATCCACCGGGACCTCAAGTGTGACAACATCTTCATCACCGGCCCCACCGGCTCCGTGAAGATCGGGGACCTGGGCCTCGCCACGCTCAAGAGGGCCTCCTTCGCCAAGAGCGTCATAGGTAGGAGGAGCAGGAGGAGCAGGAGGAGGAGGAGGAGGAGGGTCTTTATCCAGGTTCACCTGGTTGCATGCATGCACCCACACGGCAGGGGGCTGCATTTATATATCTCTTTCTGTCTCCTCTGTCACTCTTACTCAGTACACACACACACACACACACACACACACACACACACACACACACGTCCCATGGTCCCGGGGCTTGTAGCGTAGGAATGCGTAGGGCTCAGTTAACGAGGCAGGTGAGAGTGATGTGACAGGGTTAACGATGCATTATACATGTTTTAAATATGCAAACACGCATAAATAAAACTCACGTGCTTCTGAAGCAACCCCTGTGGCTAATGTCCTCTCCGGGGAGAGGGGGGGGGGTGTCTCTGTCTGTCTGTCCTCGGGCCCCTCCGCCTGGGGGAGTCCGCCGGGCCAACAGGCGCTCATTCCGTCGTGACGCATTAGGCTGACCACAGCCTAATGTGCCACATGTGCACATAACTCATGAAGTCTTGAACACATGCACATGTTGTATCATTTTACACGTCTAGTCTACTCCACATTTTGCAGTCATTACATTAACATTTACATTTTCATTTGTTTACATTTGTTTTTTTAAAACTCAAACCAAAACCAATATGAAAGCTGTTATAAATTAATAAATAAATAAATATATATATGTATATATATATATATAGAGAGAGAGAGAGAGAGAGAGAGAGAGAGAGAGAGAGAGAGAGAGAGAGAGAGAGAGAGAGAGTAGGAGTACAAGGTATGTAGCTTTAATGGCTATTCTGTCAACCTTGGCTTGAATGTAAAATCACCTTTTTCCTGCTGTTAGCAGAGTAAATCAGTGGCTCCATGTGAAAACCATTATGTGGCGTAGTACTTAGGAACATGTGGGTTCCCACCACCAAACCGCTGGTTCTGCACATGCTATCAGCGGTCCACAGGGAGCCGGGTTCACCACGGCGGGCTCGCTGAAAGCATGACGTATGAGCCTAAAGACGGGGCTTCAATGAAGTGATGTGTCACCGTTGTCAATGGAATATGTGCGTCATTTGTTACAGCGGATGTACGGGCAAAGGGTTTACGGTTGCATTGCTGGCAAACGTTTTTTCTAATACAAATCTGAGCGCTCAACGCATATAGCGATGGGTTCATTGAGTCATTTCCATCGGAAGCCGGGGAACCGAGAGGTCGCCGGTTCAAGTCCCCCGAAACACTTGGGTATTGTGGAGATGCCCTTGAGCAAGGCACCAGACCCCTTCTATGCTCCCTAAGCGCTGTATATATAATAGCTGCCTACTGCTCCTCTGACTAGTGATCCATTGTATAATACCTGCACATGCAGATCACATCCATTTATACACCTGATCTCCACGGCATTAAACCCAATGCCCCAACACCAAACAATTGAATAATATACCACCTAACCCCCGCTAGTAATGGATGATCCTTACTTTTATAGGACACCACTAAAGATGTATTCTATAACCCCTCACTCTCCCTGTCTCACCCCCCGTCTCACCCCCCCCCACCTGTCTCCCCCCCCGTCTCACCCCCCCCCCCCCCACCTGTCTCCCCCCCCCCACCTGTCTCCCAGGCACCCCAGAGTTCATGGCTCCGGAGATGTACGAGGAGAAGTACGACGAGTCAGTGGACGTGTACGCCTTCGGCATGTGCATGTTGGAGATGGCTACCTCGGAATACCCCTACTCTGAGTGCCAGAACGCAGCCCAGATATACAGACGGGTCACCAGTGTAAGTCCTGTGTGTGTGTGTGTGTGTGTGTGTGTGTGTGTGTGTGTGTGTGTGTGTGTGTGTGTGTGTGTGTGTGGTGTGTGTGTGTGTGTGTGTGTGTGTGTGTGTGTGTGTGTGGTGTGTGTGTGTGTGTGTGTGTGTGTGTGTGTGCGCGTGCGTGCGTGCGTGCGTGCGTGTGTGTGTGTATTTGCGTGTGTGTGTGTGTGTGTGTGTGTGTCTGTGTGTGTGGCGCAGATCCGGTCCAAATCCGGAAGTGGTGGAGGCATGCGCTCTACTGAGTCCCCTTTAGTTTTTTCTGGGAATACCATAATACTATCACATTGTTACATAGCCATTTCCCCTCGCCATTGTTATGTCAACAGGCTGCTGTCATGTGACTCTCTCTTTTCATTGGTTAATCCTCTCGCTTTATCTCGCTCGCCAAGCTTGCTTTTCCCTGTCTGGTTGTACCTCCCCCCCCCCCCCCCCCCCATGTCTAGCTCTCTCTCTCCCTGTCTCCCTCCATCTCGCTTGATCCTCTCAAGCTCACTTTTCCCTTTTTAGCTCTTTCTAGCTCACCCAGTCAAGTTGCATTTGGCTGTCTAACTGTGTCTCGCTCAATCCACCTCTCCCTGTCTATCTCTCTCTCCCTGTCTATCTCCATCTCCCTCCCCCTGTCTATCTCTCTCTCCCTGTCTATCTCTCTCTCCCTGTCTATCTCTCTCTCCCTGTCTATCTCTCTCTCCTTGTCTATCTCCATCTCCCTCCCCCCTGTCTATCTCTCTCTCCCTGTCTATCTCTCTCTCCCTGTCTATCTCTCTCTCCCTGTCTACCTCCATCTCCCTCCCCCATGTCTAGCTCTCTCTCCCTGTCTATCTCCATCTCCCTCTCCCCCTGTCTATCTCTCTCTCCCTCTCTATCTCCATCTCCCTCAGCCCCTGTCTTGCTCCCTCTCCCCCTGTCTATCTCCATCTCCCTCAGCCCCTGTCGAGCTCTCTCTCCCTGTCTTGCTCCATCTCCCCTGTCTAGCTCCATCTCCCTCAGCCCCTGTCGAGCTCTCTCCCTGTCTAGCTCCATCTCCCTGTCTATCTCTCTCTATGCGGCTCACTCACTGTCAGCGTTTGATCTAAATGTGATGTTTCTCTGCATGCTGGGCCTCTCCTCCCCGGTGAGTCATTATGGTAAATTCCTGCTTATTGTGTGAGTCAACGTTCGGTAGCTTATCTGCACTGTCCATGGCAGCACATCAAAGGTTCCTCTGTGTTGTGAGAGGATGGATGCTTCAAATGTATTCTATCAATGTCCGTACCTATCTGGATATCTGTTCCCACCCAGTTAGCTGTCACAGCCGGGGAACATAAGATCACAGCAACAACAAGCGCACCTGACGCCATGGAGCCGAAGGAGCTCTCTGCCACGAAGAGGACTTTTTGTCCACTTTGAGAACATACTAGGACGTTCAAACACAGATACACACAAATGTACTGTACATGTGCACACAGTCCACCAACTGGAGGAAATTCAATGTATAGGCTGAGAAGGAGTATAAAGGACTGACTGTAAGGTTTAGCTGACACAGTTACATCGATTATACTAGAGAGAGAGAGAGAGAGAGAGAGAGAGAGAGAGAGAGAGAGAGAGGAGAGAGAGAGAGAGAGACCCAGACAGAGACCCAGACAGATGCCATCAGTCAGTGTTTTACACTGAATGTTGCTGATGTCATCACCCCATGCGCACGCGCACACACACACACACACACACACACACACACACACACACACACACACACACACACACACTGATGAGACAGCGTTCTCTCTGGCCCACTGGGGACTGAGTGGAGGAATAATAGACTGGATGAGTTGACTAGATGTCAGTTAGTTCATCTCCTGGTCTCTTGTTCCCTTTAGTCCGGTACAGTTAGCCCAGGCTCAGTGTTTGGATGGCTCTCCACCACATGATGCTAGTCTCAGTGATAGTATTCACAGCTCACAGAGAGCACTGGCTCTTCTTCCCTTTCTGCCCAATCCCCTTGAACACACACACCTATATTCATCCTGCTTGGACTCTGTTCATCACATTGAACACATTCTCCTTAAATGTCTCCTTCAATGCCTCCTTCAAGTCTCTCTCTCTCTCTCTCTCTCTCTCTCTCTCTCTCTACTCTCTCTCTCTCTCTCTCTCTCTCTCTCTCACTCTCTCTCACTCTCTCTCTCTCTCTCTCACATTGAGAGGGATTTCTACTACTCTAAGTGCATTACCTTAACAATACACTTATGAAAACATTCATTTTGGATGAATTCATTGATTTAGTTCAGTAGGTCAGGAGTGTAGTCTGTAGCCGGTGTGTCTCCGTCTCTCTGGCTGTGTGGGGACCATTCCAGGCTCTTGTCCGAGCCAGTTGGGTCAGGGAATCGTATCCTGGATTGATCCAGGCGTATTACAGTCTGTGGCCACATTACAAGTGCATCTCGATTGATGCCATCCCTTGGCTAGCCATGTTAGCTTAGCGCCCGGCCCTGCTGTCTGGCACGGACCTTACCACCAGCCAGCTAGTGTTTAGAAGCCAGATGGAACCAAGATGGCTGCTAGGAGAGTAAGACCCATTAGACATGCAGTAGGAAATGGGCACCACAAAGTAGATTGTTTCATCAGACTTCGCTTCTGTTTCATCTTTTCATCCTGCGTTTGCTATGGTGTTTTAGATTTCTCTCTCGCTCTCTCTCTCTCTCTCTCTCTCTCTCTCTCTCTCTCTCTCTCTCTCTCTCTCTCTCCTCTCTCTCTCTCTCTCTCTCTCTTCTCTCGTCTCTCTCTCTTTAATCTCTTTTAACTCGGTCTGTCAGCCTAAATGCCATTATCTTAGTGTTGATGGTATCCGGCCACGATTAACCATGTAACATGTGTGTATGGGGAGGGGAGGGGGGGGAGGTTATGTAACAGTAACACACATGGAGGAGGGGAGACAGAGGGGGGAGACAGAAGGGAGGCCACTGCGAGGAGGCTTTAAGTTCACCACCTCTCCACCTCTCATTCAACCAAACAGAGGGTCAGTCCCCTTGAGTGACTGAGCGCTCACTCAGAGGTGTCAGTCAGGTGTCGTTCAGCTTTCTTCTAGTTGCTGTTGTTGTCAGTCAACAGTTTAGTGGACGGGCTCACTTCATTGAATAACCTTCCACTTCCATTGGGTAAGTCGCGGACCATACCTTACCTTCTCCCCTGGCCCCTTCCCCTGTAACTCGAGGTATCTGATGAAGCGTCTGCACACAGCCCACCGAACAAGGCTGCCTGCTTGTCTTGTCCTTCTGTGGCTCCGTCTCGGTGGCTTCAACGTGTCTCCATCGGATTATAGATCGTCTTTTGCGATCCTATCAGCTCGGTCCGTCAGCAAGCGAAGGTATTATTCACGTTTGAAGACTTTAAGGAAAGCCTTTTCAATTGTTTGTGCATTTGTTAAGTCGATCATACGGTATCTTCTTTATTGACGTTGACTGAGATTCATTCTGTAATCCGTTTGTTCCAGATATTCAACGTCTGAATCAGTACTTTCATAAAATTCATTGTCGATTGTCTATTGATTGTGGAAATGTTGGACATTTGAAATGAGTCAGTGGCACAAAGTTAACTTTTTAATAAGCAAACCTAATGAGCCCGGGTTTGCTGTTCCTCTTGGCAATTCAAATGTTTAAAAAAATTAATAAAGTAAATAAAAACAACAACATTTGTTTATTGTGTTTGTTGCACTCTTGATTGCTTTGGCTGCAAAGCGGCGTGTGTGTCTTCTGGGGAGGACTCGGATCATGATCTAGGCACGCAGCATCGGGGGAGCGTCATTCTTGTGATAGATTGTATTGAATTAGGACCGAGCCAGCGGCTTGTCTCTCTCTAGCTGTTGACTTCCAAGTCTTCTCTCTTGTTTCCTGGCTGACGTGATGGAACTAATAACCTGGTGATTAAAGTGCCCCCCCGCTGTGTATAGGGGCATTTTAGGGTTCAGACTCTGCGGTGCGGTCAAAGAGAGCAGAATCAAGTGTTCATTCAGTGTGCTGTCCTTTAATGAATGACCAAGGATCAGAAAAGGAAAGGAAAGCTTTTCTTCTCCAAATTAACTAAACAGGAACCTATGTATAACCTATGTTTCTTCATAAATATTCATCTTATTAATGTGTGTGTTTGTGTGTGTGTGTGTGTGTGTGTGTGTGTGCCCATGTGTGTGTGTGCGTGTGTGTGTTTGTGTGTGTGTGTGTGTGTGTGTGTGTGTGTGCCCATGTGTGTGTGTGCGTGTGTGTGTTTGTGTGTGTGTGTGTGTGTGTGTGTGTGTGCCCATGTGTGTGTGTGCGTGTGTGTGTTTGTGTGTGTGTGTGCCCATGTGTGTGTGTGCGTGTGTGTGTTTGTGTGTGTGTGTGTGTGTGTGTGTGTGTGTGTGTGCCCATGTGTGTGTGTGCGTGTGTGTGTTTGTGTGTGTGTGTGTGTGTGTGTGTGTGTGTGCCCATGTGTGTGTGTGCGTGTGTGTGTTTGTGTGTGTGTGTGTGTGTGTGTGTGTGTGTGCCCATGTGTGTGTGTGCGTGTGTGTGTTTGTGTGTGTGTGTGTGTGTGTGTGTGTGTGCCCATGTGTGTGTGTGCGTGTGTGTGTTTGTGTGTGTGTGTGTGTGTGTGTGCCCATGTGTGTGTGTGTGTGTGTGTGCAGGGAGTGAAGCCTGCTAGTTTTGACAAGGTGGCCATTCCTGAGGTGAAGGAGATTATCGAAGGCTGCATCAGACAGAACAAGGATGAGAGGTGAGACACACAAAACCACACGCACACACATTCACACAGAACCCTGAATGGTCGATGGGTCTAAAACGATGATTGTTTTCTGTACCAGTGGTTGTGGTAAGGAGCATGGCCTCAAAGGGATGCTGGAGTAGCTTTTTGAGTTATCAGAGGCAGTGAGCCCAGCGCTCTCTGTCCAGCCTGTTCTATTGTACACTCTTACAATATCCATTTGACATGATGCCTTGTTTTCAGTTGGCAACTTCCATACCTTTTTCACCCTCGTGTTCAATACAAAAATGCTTTAAAGAGGCATGTGTTATATGTTTTGTATATGAGTGTTGTATTTTTGTGTGTGTCTTGTCAACACATGCACAACATGTGATGTGTGCTCCGATCTAAAACATTTAATGAAAAATCCTGTCTTCCCCATTAGCCACTTGAATCAAAGCCCATGGTCTGAGGCCCGCTGATTAGAAAATCATATTAGCCTCCATTGGCCTGTAGAACTCTCTCTCTCTCTCTCTCTCTCTCTCTCTCTCTCTCTCTCTCTCTCTCTCTCTCTCTCTCTCTCTCTCTCTCTCTCTCTCTCTCTCTCTCTCTCTCTCTCTCTCTCTCTCTCTCTCTCTCTCTCTCTCTCTCTCTCTCTCTCTCTCTCTCTTTTTCTCCCCTTCCGCTCTCATTCCTTTATCTCTCTGTAACTCGCGCTGGTGTCTTTTGTTGTCAGGAAGGCCTTTTTCCTCTGGAAAAGTGCAAGAGATGAACTGTATAAAGTGACGCCTCTCTCTCTCTCTCTCTCTCTCTTCTCTCTCTCTCTGCAGGTATGCCATAAAGACCCTCTTGAACCACGCCTTCTTCCAGGAGGAGACGGGGGTGCGGGTGGAGCTTGCGGAGGAGGACGATGGGGAGATGATCGCTATAAAACTCTGGCTCAGGATAGAGGACGTGAAGAAGCTGAAAGGCAAGGAACACTTTCATCCATTCATTGAAGAGCAACTAAGTTCATATATACTGGGAACCAGTTAATTGATGGTGTGTTAACAACAGGCTGCCCTTCTAGTCTATAACGGGGTGTTGTGTTTTCTTTTTTAAATTATGTTGGTCTAACGAATGCATTTGTGGTTATAAACCGTTTCATTGTTGATTGTTTTCAGGCAAATACAAGGACAACGAAGCCATCGAGTTCTCCTTCGATCTGATCAAAGACGTCCCCGAGGATGTGGCTCAGGAAATGGTACGTCCTGACCGAGGGGTGGTGGAGGGGAGGGGAGGCTGTTGGTTATGGAGGGGAGGGGAGGCTGTTGGTGGTGATGATGGTGGTGGTGGTGGGGGTGGGGGTGGTGGTGGTTACGGAGGGGGTGGTGGTGGTCGTGATAGAACTAGGGGTGGCTAGAGGGAACCAGAGGACATCACCGAAGCTTGACCAGAAGCTAACACAGAGGAATGCAGGGGGGGGGGGGGACACTCCATAATGGAAACCACGTCACTGGAGCACTGGCTCTGTCACCTACCTCAGACGACCATAAGTCAGACTCTCGTATTACGAGAACGCCTCTAAACATCAAAACAAACACAACAAAAGATGAATTGCCTTAAAGCGATCATTCTCAGCGGGCGTTTCCAAAAAATTGTAATACATCATTAAAAATAACCAGAACCCACATGTGAATGCACATTTTGCATCAATCCAACAAGCCTTCAAAACAACCCAGATTTCTGAAACCGCCACCACTGAGCGAGTGTCAAATCCGGAAGCCATTGATGCTCCGTAGATTCAGTCTCTGCTTCGGCACTCATCCCCCGGTAACCAGAAGACAGGGGACACAGGACAAGACGGGCATGGAGGGGACAGGGCGTAGAGCGTTGTTACCTGTGTGTACAGACAGTGGTAATACACTTGGCTGAGTAAAGCACGGACAGGGGGAATGTCCCTGTAGCAAACGTATTTACCAGACTGTGTCCCCCCCCGTGTACTCCAGGTGGAGGCGGGCTACGTGGCCGAGGGCGACCATAAGACCATGGCCAAAGCCATCAAGGACCGTGTGTCTCTCATCCGGAGGAAGCGTGAGCAGCGGCAGCTGGTGAGAGAGGAGCAGGAGAAGAGGAGGCTGGAGCTCCAGCAGCAGGAAGCCCTGAAGCCCACGCAACAGGTCTGTGTGGAGGACGTCACAGACCATCACTCTGCCATTAGCCCATCGGTGGGGAGATTTGGTTTCAGTGTTATCTTCTGTGGTATCTTTTACTTCAATTTAGAAAGGTTTTTACAATTCTATGATAGATGTCATTTTGACAAAGGCAAAGGCCTAGTTTATTATACATTTGTTTGATTCCACAGATTCAATAGTCACATTGTGTTTTGTATTTAGGTAAAAGTTTCTCAAAGGGAAGGGTATTTTTGTACTGAATGCCAATAACTTCTTGTATATTTCTGAGTGTGGTGAGAAAGCAGGGTGACCAGTGGATGGAGGGATCCCCAGCGTGTATTGTAACAGCCTTGTTGTGTTTGTGTTGTCTCTGTTTAGTGTGAGGCGGAGGAGAGCGAAGTGGACCAGCACCAGCGTCTCCTCTATCAACAGAACAGCCTCTCTCTTATATGTAAACCAAATGTTCCGTCTTCCACATGTTTACACACGGCCTCGTGTGGGTATTTCACCCCGCGGTGTTCTATCTCTGTTCTCTGTTTGGACAGCCTTCCCCACTGTAAAAGAAGATCTGTTTATTTTATATTTTAACAAGCAAAACTCCTTTTCCCGTTACGCCTCTCTCCTCTCTTTCTCCCTCTTCCTCGCCGCCGTCTCTCTCCCAGCGGAAACGGTGGTGGACAGCGGCCAGGGCTCCACCGTGTTCTCCTCGGAGAGCCCCCACCCGACTCAGCTCAACATGTCCTACGCCAGCCCCCCCCCTCCACCCAGCACCCCCTCCAACCCCAGACCCCTTACCCCCCCACCCCCTGCAGTGCCCAGCAGCAGCACCCGGGCTACCCCCAGTCTCCGCAGCAAATGGTGAGTGGCCCATCATCCAGGCCCGACCAGGGATGTCATGTTGAATTCAGAAGTTGTTTGATGGTTTGTATTCCGATGTGCGATTGGAAGGTGGGGGGGGGGGGGTGGGGGGGGGGGGGTGCACCGTATGGGGCGCTGACACCGGCTCTGTGGATGCATGTTGCACGACGGTTTGGGGGACATGAGCTGTTTGGATGCTAGTCTAGAGCACTGCAGTGGGCTTGAGTTGAGGGGGGAGGGAGGGGGGGGGGGGTTACATGTTCTGCATGCTGGTGATTGTGTGCTGGAGGCCGGAAGAAGAGGAAAGGTATTTACATTTCTCCAAACAGACTTCTCTCCTCAGCAGTTAAGTAGTTAAGGAAGTCGCTAGGATTTAATAAAATACCCAAGCAATGAACTGCTGCTACGTCATTTATCAAAGCCTGCTAAGTCCTCCGCCTGGTCACTTTATAAGACATTTAGGAAGTCTAGTGATTTAAAAAAGGTTAGATGGCTTGCTAGCCAGTCCTGTGTCCTTTCAGTCGTCCATTCCAGACAGCAGCAGCAGCTGCAGCAGCAGCCAGGCGGCTGGTCAGCCGTTGGTCTGGTCAGCCGTTGGTCTGGTCCGCCGTTGGTCTGGTCCTGTTTCCTCTCATGTGTCTGTTAGTCCTTCTCTCCTCAGCCTCCCAGGTGTCATGCTCCTCACCTCTCAGGTCTCTCAGGTCTCTCCATCTTGTCCCGGTCCTGTGGACTCCGCCATGTCTCATTTCAAATTAGCATCTTGGACCTCTCTCCCTCCTCCTCCATTTCTGTTTCTCATTCATTCATTGTTTTTTTAAGGTGTTCACACCTCATTGGTGGACTCTATATTGGTTTGGGTTCTTTTTTTATTGGAGTTTGTTCAATTGTGCTGTGTTGAATGGTTTATTATTTTTTATACCGTTTTTTATATTTGTTTTTTGTTGCTTTGATACCTGGACGTTTTTCAAGCTACAACAATTATCTCCATTCCTTTTGTTTTGCTCATTCTAAAGCACTTCAAGCGGTCTGACCATTGTTTCACTTAACTCATTAAAATAAACTTCTGTCATGAATTAAATGTATTCAATATTTAGTGCAGAGATATCTGATATCCTGTGTGAATTTGATTGAAGTTAATGAGCTAAAATGTCTTGGGGATAATTTTGATAGCCATGTCTGTAGTCTGTTGTGTTGTTTGTGTTTATTTGTTGTTGTTGTTGTTTTTTGACGTCGTCACCCCAATGTCCTCACAATGTTGATTGGCTTTATTGACACTCAAAAGTAGCCAATAATCATACCTAATGATCAATTTGAATTGATCCTAAATGCTGCTCTTGCTAAACTCATCTTACTATTTTAGGTTCTACAGTAAGCTTCTCAAATAACTAAAAATACGTTTTTCTTCTGATTTACTGACTAGTGGTATCTTTAATTCAGGATATTCTTTATGTCATTCCTTTGTTGTTAGAGTCTGCTTACAAGTTGATTCATTTATCATTTATATGTTCATAACAAAATCTTCACTGTTGATTTCTTGAATTTGAACATTATACAGAATTTCAGATTGAATGACACCTTTTCAGCAGATGTGTGTTTATATGTTGTGCTATGTGTTGTTGTGTTGATTGTAATCTAGTTTCATTGTATTCTTTATCCCTTAGTTGACCTGATTTCATGGTGTTGTGTTGAGTGTTTGTGTCTCACTCCTGTTCCTCCCCTCCCGCCCGCAGCTCGTCTCCCAGCGCCGCCCCACCCGTAGCATGTCGGTTTGCGTCGCCCCCTCCTACTCCCCCTACTCCCCCTACTCCTCCTACTCCCCCTACTCCCCCTACGCCTCCTTCCCCCATGTTCCGTTGCACCTGGCCGCTCCCCC
>CM051020.1:270979-280979 GCA_027704905.1 Muraenolepis orangiensis
AACCCAGACCTTGCTAACACAGCCTAGCCCACGCAGTGTTTGGTGAGGAACTCACCAGGGCACATAGAGCACTACGTTGCCCGTTAGTAATTACAAATAGCAACGCTACCGCTCACAATCAAAGGGATTACCAGGGATGGGTTGCCGGCAATGGACCACACTGAACCGTCTACGAACTGGGGTCGGTCGCTTTAAAACATCAATGAAGGCGTGGGGCTTGGCGGACAGTGTGGCATGCGAGTGCGGTGACCCTGACCAGACCGCCGACCATATAATCACCATCTGCCCCTTATATAGACCACCCTCGGAAGCCAGCCTCTTCGACCTAGGACCAGAGATGCGGGCATGGCTACACGACACCGAGTTGGACCTCTGACGTTACACGAAAGAAGAAGGGATGGGTTGACAGTCGTGTGCGCGCGTGCGTGCGTGCGTGTGTGTGTGTGGACACAAAGCTGGAGTTTCTGTGGCGCTGGGTGGGGACACCCTTGACTAATAACTGGGATAGGCTCTTCTGGGTTTTGACTCAGACCTCGAGGACCTACCTACAACCAACGGCATTGAGCGATGACTGTGGAAACCTATTTTACCGACGCTCGGCCTTCTTTGATAAATGGGTGACGCACACGCACGCCTTAAGTGCTGCCTTCACGCCCTGGCACGCTGCTTTATTGATGGTGTGTTTTGATGCCCAGGTTCTAGCTGGACTCCCATCTGGCCCGCGCCTGTGGGCTAAGAGGCCATCTGCTATAACTACCAATAACATCGCTAGAGGTGCCGCCGCTAACCGCTACCGTTCAGATTGAGGGCTAAACATCCCCATGACGACGGCAGTCAGAAATGACAACCAAGTGTGTCCGAAGACGCGTTGGTTCTTCCCACACAGGCTAAACATTTTTGGGCCTTCCAAAAAGACAAGAGGTGTGTGTGTGTGTGTGTGTGTGTGTGTGTGTGTGTGTGTGTGTGTGTGTGTGTGTGTGTGTGTGTGTGTGTGTGTGTGTGTGTGTGTGTGTGTGTGTGTGGGACTCTATGGGAACCAGAGAGACGCGCGATTGTGGTCTCTGTGGCGCTAGGTTGGCAACTTCTGCACCCATTTGTACAACACAAAAGAGAAACAAACATCTCTCTCTCTGAGCCTTTACGCAAAACAACTTCTTTAAATTTGTTTGAGTGGGCCCTGTTGGCAAGGCTCACATGCACACGTGTGTTAGGGTATCTACAGTATGTGTGCGTGTGTGTGCTCATGCGTGTGTGTCCAATAATAGACAGAAACTAACATTTGTTTTGAGGGTTCAATTTACTTCAGAGAGTGAGAGAGCGCGAGAGTTCACTTCGCTTCCAAATGATCAATCAATTTTAGCTCTGACAGCTACAGATTACTATTCTTGGATGCTATGTTTAGCGGTTTGGGCGTCTGGCAAGTCGTCAAAGACTGACTTCATTATACGCCACAGCCTTCAGAAAAAGTTCTCAAAATAGATTCACTTCAAATATTCCTTTGTTCCCACACGGTGCATTCAGTACTGGGCGAAAGGATAAAAGTTTTGCTTGTTTTTTTGTTTTCCACCACGAGTGCGTGCCATTAGCCAGACCGCAACAGCTGCTTTATGAAATATTAACATGATGACATCATGCTTATTTTCTGGCACACTGACAAGGCGCAAAACAGAGAGAAAATGCTGTTGGTGGTTTGTTGTGTCAGTCAGTCTGCCAGGGTGTTTTACTCAACGCCGAGCAGCGTCCCACAAACACGCTGGTGTCATTTGCCTATCAGAGCAGATAGCAGTGTGTTGTTGTTGTTGGTTTTGCAGTGTTCTTGTGCTAGTGTGCAGTGTTTTAGTAGTCACATTGTGACTACTAAAAATCCCACAAAACACCCATAACATAATGAGAACAGTCCACATACAATTGTCACACCATTTGAGGCTTGCAGCACCCATTTACAAGCCTCCGCTTCAAGTGAATAACTACAACGTCTGTGTACAGTACACCTTTAAAAAATTTTTTAAATAAATAAAATAATATTCCTGATATCGGGTTATTATGAGCAATAACCTAAATATATTTATATATGGTTAGCCATAAATAAAGCTCTTTTTTTATATATATGACCCACTGTCGCCCATGTAGGGCGACGACACGCGTCTGAGTGCGGGATTGCGACCCACCCATCGTGCGGTAGTCTCATCACAACACCGCGGAGGAGACAAAGAAACGCTCAAAGTTCCACACCAAACATACCCCCAAAAACATCCACTAGTGGAGAGATGAAACCCTAGTGCTCACCCGACACCTCCACACCCCCACGACTAGACACCTACTGTCGCGACCCCCACTATCCCGACCCATATAGAAAAACTAGATTTAATATATATATTAAATAAAATTATATATATTAATTAAAAAAACGAAATAAAATTCTATAAATATATACATTTATATAAACAATATTTTTTTTAATAAATATACAAACAATATTTCATATATATATATTAAATAAAATATTAATATATATATTAATTTAAAAAACGAAATATATATATATATATATATATATATACACAAACAATATATTAAAAAACCCTGGAGCAGCCGTGTGGTGTAGTTTGTTTACACCGGGCTAGCAGAGCCAGGCTAGTCCGCTAACCGAGCGCTGCCACGGGGGTTAAAAGAGAGAGAGGAGCCGCCGGAGAGAGAGAGAGAGAGGGGGGGAAGACGGCTCTCCACGTCGCGGTGCTCGGCCGCCGACAGCTGGCGAGAACAGCGGGCGTCTAGTCGGCCCGACGTTTACCTCCAGAACAAGTGTTCCACTCCCGTGGAATATATACAATAAACACACGGTCACAAAGCGTGGCTAGCAGGTTCTATGAGCCGCCTCCTCCTCCGTGGTTGTTGTTGTTGTTGTTGACAAGCCCCGAATTAGCCGCTAGCTGGTTCCATCCAGCGGGGAGGACGGGGGGGGGATCATGGGGGAGAAGTCCCAACACAAAGAAGTATATAAAGATAACTAAAATATATGTAACAATAAGACAAAGAAAAGTAAGCAACGCCATGTACCTTGTTGTTGTTGTGTGACTCTGTCCTTTTGTGTGTTAATGATGTGGTGGTGGTGGTGGTGGTTCTCAAAGAGTTGTAGGACAGCGGGTCGCTCCTCTCTGTTCCCCCGCGTTAGGCTCTCCGTGTTCGGCCGTGAGAAGGTCTGGAGCACCGGGGAGAGTACCACGGTCCTCCTTAGTCAACTGCTGAGGATGACGCGCTCGCACGAGCGCCCGGTGCTCCAATCGGGTGGCGGGAAAAGAACACACGTGACCCCCTTGCAATGGCCCAGGCTTCTTCTGGGAGTTGTAGTTTATTAAACGTTATACAAGTTCCATTGAAAAGACTCATTGAGAAAAACTCCCAGCTTCTGCCAAGATGTAACAAATACATACAGATGCATTTGTTGGCAATTTCTAATACTAATAATAATATTTATAATAATAATATAATGAATGTATTATTTATGATATTTTGTATTGTTGTTATAGGCATAGATATATAGTAAAGGTAACCTTATCATTATTCAGACTTTTAATGTGAACATAAGATATTATTTGGAGTGATGTCTCACATGAATTCCTACACAGAATAATGTCATCACCTGCTGTCTGTGAGCCACCAAAGTTCAAGATCTATTCAATCTTTAACATCTGCAAATGACTTTAAAATGTTATTTAACCCGCGTGACATTTAATCACATCGACACGTCCCCCTGCTGTGGAGTCTGAATAAGTAAAGAGTTAGAAGAACGTGCATCGAAAACCGGTTCCTCCCAGTTGTGTAAACCCGGGAGTGACGTGAAAAATTCTCATTTCCTTGACTCCATGCAAAGCTGATGTAAAACCTGCTGACTGCTGGGACAACAGGTCCGTCCACCCTGAGACACGGAGAGGTGACGCCAAACGCACTCTCCCAGAGACACCAGGACTGCGATGGTTTTTTTGTTGTTGCCGTTAGTAAGTGATAAGCGATGTTATGATTGAAGGAAGAACAAAACTAGAGCCGTGCTTTTATCTCAGGTCACCTCATGACACGAGGACACATACCCAGAGTCCAAACAGGCAAAGGGCAGTCCTCCACGAAACACCTCACATATATAAGATAGATACAGAACTTCTTCTACAGACAAGGGAGGCTCTCATTCATATTCCTTACTTGTCGAATATCTAAATCTAAACCTAGAGGATTGAATCGTCTTTATTGATCACATACATGTACACACACACACACACACACACACACACACACACACACACACACACACACACACACACACACACACACACACACACACACACACACACACACACACACACACACACACACACACAGTGAAATGAGTTTCTCTGCATTGAACCCATCCTAGTATGAGGAGCAGTGGGCATCAGCTATTGGATATACAGGGGAGCAGGGGAGGGGCTGGGGCCTTGCTCAAGGGCACTGAGGCAGTGCAGCCCAGGCGGCAAAACTGGCACCCTTTTTCCAAGTACCAGTTCTCACTCCGTACTTGATCCGTTTTGGGGGACTTGAAGGGGCAGCCTGAGCTGCTGCCGCCCCTGTATAGCTGGAATACATGTCTGTGTTTTAGTGCTCATGTGGAAAGCATCACACGTTTATGATTAGTTCATTTATTAATTTCTCTATTCATTTCTCTATGTGGTGAATTGACTGATAGAAATGCTTGAATAAAAGTGCTTTACTTAGCAGACCTTTTACCCGAGTCACCTAAACTAAACCAAAATGCCTGTGAGATAATGTTTTAATCTTTTGTTTGTTAATAATTTTCATCATATGTGTCTTTTCAAACACAAAACAACATATCTGGAACAATAAATACTGACCCATTAGTTTTTATTTCAATGACATCATTATTAATACATTTCACAGTCCATTAAATTTACTTTACAATAATCTGTTTAAGTGGCAGCTGAGTGTTTAGGGTCAGCCTGCATGAAGACACAGCTCTAATAGCAGCTGTTAGCTCTACCACACACACACACACACACACACACACACACACACACACACACACACACACACACACACACACACACACACACACACACACACACACACACACAGGTACACGCACACACACATAGGTACACACACACACACACACACACACAAACACACACACACACACACACATGGGCACACACACACACACACAAACACACACACACATATGAACACACACACACACACACACACACACACATACACACACACCCACACACATATGAACGCACACGTACGCACACACATAGGTACACACACACAGACACATATGAACGTGCAAACACACACACACACACACAAAAACATACACACAAACACACACATTGTGATAAGACATTTATAATACAAGATAAAGAAAACAAGCGCCATCTGATTTGACGTTTCGCAAGAAAAACATGAAGATAAAAGTCCTGGAGGACGAAGTCAATAAGAGAACAAAGAGAGAGATACACATCATGTGGACAAGCAACTGACACACACACACACACACACACACCACATACACACCACATACACACACACACCACATACACACACACACACACACACACACACACACACACACACACACACACACACACACACACACACACACACACACACACACACACACACACACACACACACACACCACACACACACACACACAATACGTTTTTTATTCTCCATATGTACATCTGTTCCAACAAGTACAATTCTTTCTCCCCTTTTCCTCCCACAGTATGAATTCCTACAATTGAACACTATATACTATACCACGTACTATACCACGTACTATACCATGTACTATACCATGTACTATACTAATACTACACAACACTATACTATACCATGTACTATACCACGTACTATACCACGTACTATACCATGTACTATACCATGTACTATACTAATACTACACAACACTATACTATACCATGTACTATACCACGTACTATACCACGTACTATACCACGTACTATACCACGTACTATACCACGTACTATACCATGTACTATACCATGTACTATACTAATACTACACAACACTATACTATACCATGTACTATACCATGTACTATACTAATACTACACAACACTATACTATACCATGTACTATACTAATACTACACAACACTATACTAATACTACACAACACTATACTATACCATGTACTATACCATGTACTATACTAATACTACACAACACTATACTATACCATGTACTATACTAATACTACACAACACTATACTAATACTACACAACACTATACTATACCATGTACTATACTAATACTACACAACACTATACTAATACTACACAACACTATACTATACCATGTACTATACCATGTACTATACTAATACTACACAACACTATACTATACCATGTACTATACTAATACTACACAACACTATACTATACCACGTACTATACTAATACTACACAACACTATACTATACCATGTACTATACCATGTACTATACTAATACTACACAACACTATACTATACCATGTACTATACCATGTACTATACTAATACTACACAACACTATACTATACCATGTACTATACTAATACTACACAACACTATACTATACCACGTACTATACTAATACTACACAACACTATACTATACCATGTACTATACTAATACTACACAACACTATACTAATACTACACAACACTATACTATACCATGTACTATACTAATACTACACAACACTATACTAATACTACACAACACTATACTATACCATGTACTATACTAATACTACACAACACTATACTAATACTACACAACACTATACTATACCATGTACTATACTAATACTACACAACACTATACTATACCATGTACTATACCATGTACTATACTAATACTACACAACACTATACTATACCATGTACTATACTAATACTACACAACACTATACTATACCATGTACTATACTAATACTACACAACACTATACTATACCATGTACTATACCATGTACTATACTAATACTACACAACACTATACTATACCATGTACTATACTAATACTACACAACACTATACTATACCATGTACTATACTAATACTACACAACACTATACTAATACTACACAACACTATACTATACCATGTACTATACTAATACTACACAAACACTATACTAATACTACACAACACTATACTATACCATGTACTATACTAATACTACACAACACTATACTATACCATGTACTATACCACGTACTATACCACGTACTATACCACGTACTATACCACGTACTATACCACGTACTATACCATGTACTATACCATGTACTATACTAATACTACACAACACTATACTATACCATGTACTATACCATGTACTATACTAATACTACACAACACTATACTATACCATGTACTATACTAATACTACACAACACTATACTAATACTACACAACACTATACTATACCATGTACTATACCATGTACTATACTAATACTACACAACACTATACTATACCATGTACTATACTAATACTACACAACACTATACTAATACTACACAACACTATACTATACCATGTACTATACTAATACTACACAACACTATACTAATACTACACAACACTATACTATACCATGTACTATACCATGTACTATACTAATACTACACAACACTATACTATACCATGTACTATACTAATACTACACAACACTATACTATACCACGTACTATACTAATACTACACAACACTATACTATACCATGTACTATACCATGTACTATACTAATACTACACAACACTATACTATACCATGTACTATACCATGTACTATACTAATACTACACAACACTATACTATACCATGTACTATACTAATACTACACAACACTATACTATACCACGTACTATACTAATACTACACAACACTATACTATACCATGTACTATACTAATACTACACAACACTATACTAATACTACACAACACTATACTATACCATGTACTATACTAATACTACACAACACTATACTAATACTACACAACACTATACTATACCATGTACTATACTAATACTACACAACACTATACTAATACTACACAACACTATACTATACCATGTACTATACTAATACTACACAACACTATACTATACCATGTACTATACCATGTACTATACTAATACTACACAACACTATACTATACCATGTACTATACTAATACTACACAACACTATACTATACCATGTACTATACTAATACTACACAACACTATACTATACCATGTACTATACCATGTACTATACTAATACTACACAACACTATACTATACCATGTACTATACTAATACTACACAACACTATACTATACCATGTACTATACTAATACTACACAACACTATACTAATACTACACAACACTATACTATACCATGTACTATACTAATACTACACAACACTATACTAATACTACACAACACTATACTATACCATGTACTATACTAATACTACACAACACTATACTATACCATGTACTATACCATGTACTATACTAATACTACACAACACTATACTATACCATGTACTATACTAATACTACACAACACTATACTATACCATGTACTATACCATGTACTACACTAATACTACACAACACTATACTATACCATGTACTATACTAATACTACACAACACTATACTATACCATGTACTATACTAATACTACACAACACTATACTATACCATGTACTATACTAATACTACACAACACTATACTATACCATGTACTATACTAATACTACACAACACTATACTATACCATGTACTATACTAATACTACACAACACTATACTATACCATGTACTATACTAATACTACACAACACTATACTAATACTACACAACACTATACTATACCATGTACTATACTAATACTACACAACACTATACTAATACTACACAACACTATACTATACCATGTACTATACTAATACTACACAACACTATACTATACCATGTACTATACCATGTACTATACTAATACTACACAACACTATACTATACCATGTACTATACTAATACTACACAACACTATACTATACCATGTACTATACCATGTACTATACTAATACTACACAACACTATACTATACCATGTACTATACTAATACTACACAACACTATACTATACCATGTACTATACTAATACTACACACAAACACACACACACACACACACATAGGCACACACACACACACACACACACACACAAACACACACACACACACATATGAACACACGCGCACACACACACACACACACACACACACACACACACCCACACACATATGAACGCACATGTACGCACACACATAGGTACACACACACAGACACATATGAACGTGCAAGCACACACACACACACACACACACACACAAAAACATACACACAAACACACACATTGTGATAAGACATTTATAATACAAGATAAAGAAAACAAGCGCCATCTGATTTGACGTTTCGCAAGAAAAACATGAAGATAAAAGTCCTGGAGGACGAAGTCAATAAGAGAACAAAGAGAGAGATACACATCATGTGGACAAGCAACTGACACACACACACACACACACACACCACATACACACCACATACACACACACACCACATACACACACACACACACACACACACACACACACACACACACACACACACACACACACACACACACACACACACACACACACACACACACCACATACACACACACCACATACACACACACACACACACACACACACACACACACCACATACACACACACACACACACACACACACACACACACACACACACACACACACACACACACCACATACACACACACCACATACACACACACACACACACACCACATACACACACACCACATACACACACACCACATACACACACACCACACACACACACACACACACACA
>CM051020.1:299115-304115 GCA_027704905.1 Muraenolepis orangiensis
ACAAAAGAACCCAAAAATATACAGTATACATACATATATATATATATATATATATATATATATATATATATATTTAGATGTAGCCGTGCGGGGGGAAATGTGTGTGAGCCACAAGCAGCGAGAAGAAGAAGAGAAATCGCTCCCCGACGAAGAAAGCAGAAACTGTAAGGAATATATATATATATATATATATATATATATATATATATATATATATACGGGGGGGAGGGGCGGGGGGGCGGGTTGCTGAATAGCACAGAATAGCACAGAATGTTGCCGGTTTCAAAGCCGAGAGAGAGAGAGAGAGAGAGAGAGAGAGAGAGAGAGAGAGGAGAGAGAGAGAGAGAGAGAGAGAGAGAGAGAGAGAGAGAGGAGAGAGAGAGAGAGAGAGAGAGAGAGAGAGAGAGAGAGAGAGAGAGAGAGAGAGAGAGAGAGAGGCGAGCGAGCGAGAGAGAGAGACCTGGCCGAGTGCTGAGCTCAACATCTGGACGGGGAGGTTGGCACGACCTGCTGTTCAAAAAAAAGAACAAAAGATGGCTTCCATTTCTGTCAGCCGTACGCTGGCGCGTCTGTGTGTGTGTCTTTGTGTGTGTGCGTGCGTGTGTGTGTGTCTTTGTGTGTGTGCGTGCGTGTGTGTGTGTGTGCGTATGTGTGTGCGTGTGTGTATGTGTGAGCGTGTGTGTATGTGTGTGCGCGTGCATGTGTGCGTATGTGTGTGTGTGTATAGACACATTGACTTGCTCTTGAACTAGTGCTCTTTTGTAGAAATTAGCACGGTTAGCTTAGAAACTCTCTTTGGTTCAACTCAGCGTACATTTATCTGGGACAGTGTCCTCCGAGATCACTCCGACACACACACACACACACACACACACACACACACACACACACACAGAGTCAGACAGACAGACAGACAGACAGACAGACAGACAGACAGACAGACAGGTGCACAAACACAGCAGGGAACTGTTCACCATGAGGCTGCTTTGGGAATACATACATACAATGAGCCATATACGTATATAATCACGCAGCAATGCTTGTCTTGTGTGTTATTGAGTCAATATTTCTCTTGTTGTTATTGTACTGTGGTTGTTGTTGTACTGCCCTTGGTACAGAAACACATATCGGATACTTCTCACAGAGTACACTTTATCTCTTTCACAAATGTACAATTTTTCCCCTCCGTAACAGGACGGCTTGGCCCGGTTCGCCAAGCCTTTTTTACGATTTCTCTTCCGTGAGTTTCTACATTCGGCTAGCTGACATTGTGTGTGGACACGGTCTAATAGCGCTCTCACATGTGGTGATTATGGCATAATGGGCAGCAATTTATCACACTGATGTCTATCATCTGATAGGAATCTGCTCCTGCGCTGGACAGAGATGTATGTGATACAAGGTTCAGTACGAAGGCTGTATCTCCAGACCGTCGTCTTGTGGGAGGGAAAATTGGTACATATGGTAAATATATATTTGAAAGCCTTGGTGTCACTCGTGAAAGACTGAACTGGTATAGATGCGTACCTAACTGTACCATCAGGTAACTAACTGTACCATTAGGTAACTAACTGTACCATTAGGTTAACTAACTGAACCATCAGGTAACTAACTGAACCATCAGGTAACTCACTGTACCATCAGGTAACTAACTGTACCATTAGGTAACTAACTGTACCATTAGGTTAACTAACTGTACCATCAGGTAACTCACTGTACCATTAGGTAACTAACTGTACCATTAGGTAACTCACTGTACCATTAGGTAACTAACTGTACCGTCAGGTAACTAACTGTACCATTAGGTTAACTAACTGTACCATCAGGTAACTAACTGTACCGTCAGGTAACTAACTGTACTATCAGGTCACTAACTGTACCGTCAGGTAACTCACTGTACCATCAGGTAACTAACTGTACTGGTAACTCACTGTACCATTAGGTAACTAACTGTACCATCAGGTAACTCACTGTACCATCAGGTAACTAACTGTACCATCAGGTAACTAACTGTACCATTAGGTCACTAACTGTACCGTCAGGTAACTAACTGTACCATTAGGTCACTAACTGTACCGTCAGGTAACTAACTGTACCGTCAGGTAACTAACTGTACCATCAGGTAACTCACTGTACCATTAGGTAACTAACTGTACCATTAGGTAACTAACTGTACTATCAGGTAACTAACTGTACCATTAGGTAACTAACTGTACATTTACATTTACATTTAGGGCATTTGGCAGACGCTTTTATCCAAAGCGACTTACAAGGTGTACATTAGTTGAAGCAGACAATAGCATAACACTGAGGTACGCAAACATAAACTTAACCTGTATATAAATATAAACAAACTGTACCATTAGGTAACTAACTGTACCATCAGGTAACTAACTGTACCATCAGGTAACTAACTGTACCATTAGGTAACTAACTGTACCATCAGGTAACTAACTGTACCATCAGATAACTAACTGTACCATTAGGTAACTAACTGTACTATCAGGTAACTAACTGTACCATTAGGTAACTAACTGTACATTTACATTTACATTTAGGGCATTTGGCAGACGCTTTTATCCAAAGCGACTTACAAGGTGTACATTAGTTGAAGCAGACAATAGCATAACACTGAGGTACGCAAACATAAACTTAACCTGTATATAAATATAAACAAACTGTACCATTAGGTAACTAACTGTACCATCAGGTAACTAACTGTACCATCAGGTAACTAACTGTACCATTAGGTAACTAACTGTACCATCAGGTAACTAACTGTACCATCAGATAACTAACTGTACCATTAGGTAACTAACTGTACCATTAGGTTAACTAACTGTACCATCAGGTAACTCACTGTACCATTAGGTAACTAACTGTACCATTAGGTAACTCACTGTACCATTAGGTAACTAACTGTACCGTCAGGTAACTAACTGTACCATTAGGTAACTAACTGTACCATCAGGTAACTAACTGTACCGTCAGGTAACTAACTGTACTATCAGGTCACTAACTGTACCGTCAGGTAACTCACTGTACCATCAGGTAACTAACTGTACTGGTAACTCACTGTACCATTAGGTAACTAACTGTACCATCAGGTAACTCACTGTACCATCAGGTAACTAACTGTACCATCAGGTAACTAACTGTACCATTAGGTCACTAACTGTACCGTCAGGTAACTAACTGTACCATTAGGTCACTAACTGTACCGTCAGGTAACTAACTGTACCGTCAGGTAACTAACTGTACCATCAGGTAACTCACTGTACCATTAGGTAACTAACTGTACCATTAGGTAACTAACTGTACTATCAGGTAACTAACTGTACCATTAGGTAACTAACTGTACATTTACATTTACATTTAGGGCATTTGGCAGACGCTTTTATCCAAAGCGACTTACAAGGTGTACATTAGTTGAAGCAGACAATAGCATAACACTGAGGTACGCAAACATAAACTTAACCTGTATATAAATATAAACAAACTGTACCATTAGGTAACTAACTGTACCATCAGGTAACTAACTGTACCATCAGGTAACTAACTGTACCATTAGGTAACTAACTGTACCATCAGGTAACTAACTGTACCATCAGATAACTAACTGTACTGTCAGGTAACTAACTGTACTATCAGGTAACTAACTGTACCATCAGGTAACTAACTGTACCATTAGGTAACTAACTGTACTATCAGGTAACTAACTGTACCATCAGGTAACTAACTGTACCATCAGGTAACTAACTGTACCATCAGGTAACTAACTGTACCATTAGGTAACTAACTGTACTATCAGGTAACTAACTGTACCATCAGGTAACTAACTGTACCATTAGGTAACTAACTGTACTATCAGGTAACTAACTGTACCATCAGGTAACTAACTGTACCATTAGGTAACTAACTGTACTATCAGGTAACTAACTGTACCATCAGGTAACTAACTGTACCATCAGGTAACTAACTGTACCATCAGGTAACTAACTGTACCATTAGGTAACTAACTGTACTATCAGGTAACTAACTGTACCATCAGGTAACTAACTGTACCATTAGGTAACTAACTGTACAATCAGGTAACTAACTGTACCATCAGGTAACTCACTGTACCATCAGGTAACTAACTGTACCATTAGGTAACTAACTGTACCATTAGGTAACTAACTGTACCATTAGGTAACTAACTGTACCGTCAGGTAACTAACTGTACTGTCAGGTAACTAACTGTACCATCAGGTAACTAACTGTACCATCAGGTAACTAACTGTACCATTAGGTAACTCACTGTACCATTAGGTAACTAACTGTACTATCAGGTAACTAACTGTACGATTAGGTAACTAACTGTACCGTCAGGTAACTCATTGTACTATCAGGTAACTCACTGTACCATTAGGTAACTAACTGTACCATCAGGTAACTAACTGTACCATTAGGTAACTAACTGTACCATTAGGTAACTAACTGAACCATCAGGTAACTAACTGAACCATCAGGTAACTAACTGTACCATTAGGTAACTAACTGTACCATTAGGTAACTCACTGTACCATTAGGTAACTCACTGTACCATTAGGTAACTCACTGTACCATTAGGTAACTAACTGTACCATTAGGTAACTAACTGTACTATCATGTAACTAACTGTACCATTAGGTAACTAACTGTACTATCAGGTAACTAACTGTACCATTAGGTAACTCACTGTACCATTAGGTAACTCACTGTACCATTAGGTAACTAACTGTACCATTAGGTAACTAACTGTACTATCATGTAACTAACTGTACCATTAGGTAACTAACTGTACTATCAGGTAACTAACTGTACCATTAGGTAACTAACTGTACCATTAGGTAACTCACTGTACCATTAGGTAACTAACTGTACCATTAGGTAACTAACTGTACCGTCAGGTAACTCATTGTACTATCAGGTAACTCACTGTACCATTAGGTAACTAACTGTACCATCAGGTAACTAAC
>CM051020.1:314115-326615 GCA_027704905.1 Muraenolepis orangiensis
CTTATTAGCTAGGACACTCTTCTTCTTCACTCCTTCCAGCCGAAGACGCCACCGCTGACCCTAATTTCAGACGAAAAGAGACGAATAAACAAAGAACGAGCCTGTAGCTCTGCAACCCGAGAGAGAGAGAATAGCTAGTATTAAGCACTCCCCTCTTCCTCCCTTGTGCCCAAAACAGCGGTTGTCTGAATGTTTCCGGGGAAAAGCTCTGAGGCCGGTGCCCTAAGACGCAATCGCAGAGACTAATGGCTAAGCTACAGGCGGGTGGGGCCCTAAGAGTTCCACAGAGCATTAGCATTAGCTTTGCACACAACGCGCAAAGCCATCAATGGGAATGAATAGCGGCAGCTGCGCATGCGTGAATGTACGTGGGCCAGGTTAAGCGAACGCCACATCACAAAACAGGAGTGGGGGGGGGGTTGGGAGGGAGGGGAGGGAGGGGAGGGAGGGGGAAGGGGAAGTAAGTGAAATTCGGCTATCTCTCTCTCTGGGATAGAGTTCCCCCCCCCCCCCCCGAAATGCCACGTCTAGCGGGAGGAAGTCAGAGCTGTTTTGACAGGCCAATATCATTCGCGGGACTGCTTCGATGAGATATATCTGCTCTATTTTCCCCATTGCGAGCCGGGGAGTGAGAAAAAAGATCCACTGCTGTCATTCGTTGAAGGAGGGAAGAAGTGCGGAAACAGAGCCGTGAAGAAGATGACGGATTCAGAAGATGAGATGATGTGACGGGGGGAGGATGTGTGCCCGCCTGGGTACGTATGTAGGTGTGTGCGTGTGTGTGTACATTGTTTAGCATATAGTGTTTAATTATAGGTTTTTTTTCTACAGGCAGGGCACCTACTGAACTGCTAGGAGTGCTGCCACTATCATAACATTGTCATTAACATTACACTGTCATCCTTTGCTGGACTTTTTTTGGACTCATTACAGTTACTGTACTGGACTGCACTGAATTCATGATGCTGCTGCACTACTGGCACTTTAAAATGCTTTGAAATGCTTTCTTCACAATTCTACATATGTACATATCATCCTTTCTTCAGTCACTTTTATGCAGGAGAGATTCTCTTGAATTCTCTCGAATCTTGAATCTAATTGTAGGAACGTCCGACAGCGGGAGGGAATAAGGGAGTTAGCAGGCCATTGTACTTGTTGCATATGGCAAATAAAAAACATCTTGAATCTTGGACAGACCCGGGAGCACTGTGAGAATCATGTTTTTTGACTTCTCCAGTGCGTTCAACACCATCCGGCCTGCCCTGCTGGGGAGTAAGCTGACGGCGATGAAGGTGGACTCTTCCCTGGTTTCCTGGATTACAGACTATTTGACGGGTCGTCCACAGTTTATCAGACTGCAGGACTGTGTGTCTGACACTGTGGTCAGTAGCACTGGTGCTCCACAGGGAACGGTTCTTTCCCCATTCCTGTTCACCCTGTACACCTCAAACTTTCAGTTCAACTCAGAGTCCTGCCATCTGCAGAAGTTCTCGGACGACTCTGCAGTTGTTGGTTGTGTCAGCGAGGGTAACGATGAGGAGTACAGGGGCGTCGTGGACTCCTTCGTTGAGTGGTGTGAGCTGAACCACATGCAGCTCAACACAGACAAGACGAAGGAGATGGTGGTGGACTTCCGCAGGAGGAAATCTACCCCCACACCTATTTCCATCAAGGGTGTGTCCGCAGAAGTTGTTCAGGAATATAAATACCTGGGAGTTCACCTGGACAACAAACTGCTCTGGACCACGAACTCTAAGGCTGTGTACAAGAAGGGCCAGAGCCGTCTCTACTTCCTGCGGAGGCTCCGGTCCTTATATGTTCTACCAGTCGGTGGTAGCCAGTGCCATCTTCTTCGGTGTCGTGTGCTGGGGAAGCAGGTTGAGGTCGGCAGACGCCAACAAGATCAGCCGGATCGTCAGGAAGGCTGGCGCTGTCCTGGGGGTCCAGCTGGACTCCTTGTTGGTGGTGTCTGAGAGAAGGATGCTGCGCAAGCTGCGTATCCTTGACAACAACTCTCACCCTCTCCATCAGGTGCTGACCTCATACAGAAGCACCTTCAGCAAAAGACTCATTCCACCCAGGTGTACCACAGAACGCCACAGGAAGTCCTTTCTTCCTGTGGCCATCAGACTTTTAATTCATCTACCTCGGGTCGTGAGAGGGACAGTGGAGACTCAGTGACCTGAGGTCAACGCAGTTATTATTTTTTTAGTCAACGCACTGTAAATCCTTTTACTGTAATTTTGCACTGTAAAATTTCACATTTCACACTTTTTCAGTATTCATCCGAGTTATTTATTAGTATTTTATTACTGCCAATTTGCACTATACGTATTGTTGTATATTGTATATACCTACGTATTACTGTAATAATACTGTAAATTGTGCAATTCATCTGTCAATACATTTAGATTTCATTTAGATTTAATTTAGTTATATTTAGTTTATACTAGTTTAGTTTAGTTTGTTGTTATTTAGTTTTTAGGTATTAGTATATTTTGTGTGCATTTATTCCCCCTGTCTCAACTGTCAACTGCACCTTAATTTCCCTCAGGATAAATAAAGTCTCTTGAATCTTGAATCTAAGAGACAGCAAAAATACTAAGTTGTGTACATTACATTCATTTAGCAGTCACTTTTATCCAAAGCGACTTACAATAGTGTGTTTCAACAAAGGAAGTTAACAACAACTCGTCACTAGAAGTCAAAAGTGCATTTAATTTCTAACAAGTCTCCAAGAACTGAACCAGTTATCAGTTAAAAATACAACAAGTTCAGTTAAAAGTACAGTAAGGTAAAAGTTCAATAAGTTTATATAAGTATAAATATAATAAGTTCAAACTATTTATAACAATATCTACAACAATATCTACCTAACAATGTACTTTGATAATCGACTTAGTGCTACGAGGAAGGATCCGGGTAGTGTGTACTAAAGAGATTGGTTTGGTTTAGATTAGCCTTTGGTGAAATATGGGCAATGACACTGCAGTCCTGACATCTTATGGGATCTGATGGGTTCCACCAAATTGGGGCCAGGATAGAGTAGTCCTGCAGTTTACATCTCCAAAACAATACCATAAAAATAAAAATTAATATATACAATAAAAATAAACCAAAAAAGAGCAGCAAAGTGACTGTTCAATTTACATGTGTTGGATGTACATGTTTTTTATTTATTTTTTACAAAAATCTTTAAAAGCATTTTAAAGTGCCAGTAGTGCAGCAGCAGCAGTAACTGTGATGAGTCCAGAAAGCCCAGCAAAGTATGTAAGTGTAATGTTAATGACATGCAAGTACAGCCGGGAGACGACAAGAGCCTGGATGAGCACCTGTCAGCCTTTTCAGTGAGAAAAGGCAGAATCCTCCTGATGTTGTAGAGGAGGAATCTGCAGGAGCGTGTCACCGATGCAATGTTTGCCGAGAACCACAGTTGGTCATCCAGAGTCACACCCAGATTCCTTGCAGTCCGAGTAGGTGTCACCACAGCATCATCAATGGTGACAGCCGGGTCTCGGTGCGGACAGCCCTTTGCCGGGAAGAACACTAGCTCAGTCTTGTCCAGGTTGAGTTTAAGGTGGTGCATCAGCATCCCCTTTGAGATGTCTGCTAAGCATGCGGCAATCCGTGTTTCCACTTGCGTGTCCGAGGGGGGAAACAACAAGACCAGTTGGGTCTGGTCAGCATAGCAGTGGTAGGATAAGTCATGGGAGTGGATAACAGGACCAAGGGACGTTGTGTAGAAGGAGAAGAGGAGAGGACCCAGGACCGATCCTTGTGGAACCCCAGTAGTCAGTCTGCGTGGTTCTGACACAGACCCTCCCAGTGCCACCTGGTAGGAGCGACCCGTCAAGTAGGATGCAAACAAGGAGATCCAAAACTCCAAAAACTCTTGAATGTGCTGTCTTTAACCAATTGTCCTTGTATCTCCACCAGAACTACCACCTGGATCCCCACCAATCTGACAGAAATTGCACCTTCTGGCAGTTGGCATGTTGCTAGAGCGAATTCTCTCTCCTCTGCCCTGATCCTCCTGGACCGTCTGCAGCACTGGACACCGTGAACCACCAGGTTCTCCTCTCCACCCTTGAGGGGATGGGTGTCTCGGGCTCTGCTCTCTCCTTGTTTCCATCCTACCTGACGGGTCGCTCCTACCAGGTGGCACTGAGAGGGTCTGTGTAAGTTGACTATCTAAGTAGATTAGATATTATAGATAGGTAGATATTGTTCTAGATATTATTATATATTGTTTGCCAACTTATTGTACTTTTCCCTTACACTTTAGCCTGAATTATTGTACTTCTACCTGAGCACTGGTTCAGTTCTTGGAGACTTGTTAGAAATGAAATGCACTTTTGACTTCTGGTGACGAGTTGTTCTCTTACCGTCTCTGCAGACAGGCATATCCTACATCCCACCAGAGGATCTCTGGGGAGAGAGATTGCTGGGAGACCCGAAGAAAAAAAAAAAAGCCCGAAGAAAACCCTGGCATTCATCTTTGAATCAAAGAAAGTAAAACGAAAGTAAGAAATAAAATTAAAAAAGACACACACACGATGTCAATGAACCCTTCACATCACGTCATCACCCATCAACACACTATTGTTAAGTCGCTTTGGATAAAAGCGTCTGCTAAATGACTCTAATGTAAAATTAGAGAGCAGAGCCCGAGACACCGTATATACAACCCTATATACAATCGACAACACGTTTATACAATCAATGCGGATGTTATGGTAAATGGCGTGATGTTGTGTGCGCGCGTGGGTGTGCGCGTGTGCGCGCGTGGGTGTGCGCGTGTGCGGGTGTGCGGGTGTGGGTGTGCGCGCGTGGGTGTGCGCGTGTGGGTGTGCGTGCGTGGGTGTGCGCGTGTGCGGGTGGCCACAGCAGCAGCAGCCGTGGAAAGAGACCATGAAACAAAAAGAAAAGATCCCAGATGAGGGAAACAATAATAGGCCCAGGTGTGGCGTGTGTGTGGGCGTCCGCGTCGTCTGGCTGATTGCGTGTTGTGATGATGCACCGCGTCCCGTCACCCGTGGAGACGGGCAGATGGACAGACAGAGTGTCTCAACAACCATTGGCCCGTCAATCACCCACGCTGAGAAGGCGTCACGGCGTGCCACCGTCAAGGGCATGTTCTGTACCACAGGTCTGGAGAGTCTCTGTGTTTTTTTTACAGGAGAAAGGGGGCTGGGGAGAGTGGGGGGTGGGGGTTGATGGGTGATGACGTGATGTGAAGGGTTCATTGACATCGTGTGTGTGTCTTTTTTTATTTTATTTCTTACTTTCGTTTTACTTTCTTTGATTCAAAGATGGATGCCAGGGGTTTTTTTTTCGGGCTCTTTTTTTTTCTTCGGGTCTCCCAGCAATCTCTCTCCCCAGAGATCCTCTGGTGGGATGTAGGATATGCCTGTCTGCAGAGAGAGAGAGAGAGAGAGAGAGAGAGAGAGAGAGAGAGAGAGAGAGAGAGAGAGAGAGAGAGAGAGAGAGAGAGAGAGAAGAGAGAGAGAGATGAGAGAGAGGCAGCGTGAGAATGACAGAGAGACAGAGACAGCAAGAGAAAGAGAGAGAGACGAGAGAGAGATGGTGAGAGAGAGACAGAGAAAGAGAGACAGCAAGGGGAGGGGGAAGAGTCAATAAGTCTGAGTCAAGGTAAAAAGGTGAAGAGGAAATTGGCAAAAAAGTTGAGTTAAAAGACAGAAATAGAGAAAAGGAGAGAGAGAGAGAGAGAGAGAGAGAGAGAGAGAGAGAGAGAGAGAGAGAGAGAGAGAGAGGCAGGCAGAGATAGGAGACAGGAGAGCGGCGATCCATTCACAGAGAGAAACAGAATGACCACAGGGGAGGGGGACCTCTGGAACCCCGTCCCCTGTCCCGCTATTGACTAGCCAATAAGGAGTTCCCGTTATGTTACCACTGCACTGGGCCCGCCTGTGGATGGCCAGTGGCTCGGACACAATGGACCCGCAGGCCTGCATTGGCTGCACTCAGCGGTCAATACTGGCTTTTAACCTTCTCCCTCCCTCCCTCCCTCCCTCCCTCCCTCCCTCCCTCCCTCCCTCCCTCCCTCACTCCCTTCCACCCTCCCTCACTCCCTCCCTCCCTCTCCCTTTCTCCCTTCCACCCTCCCTCCCTCCCTCCCTTCCTCACTCCCTTACACACTCCCTCTCCCTCCCCTCCCTCCCTCTCTCCCTCCCTCCCTCACTCCCTTCCACCCTCCCTCACTCCCTCCCTCCCTCCCTCCCTCTCCCTTTCTCCCTTTCTCCCTTCCACCCTCCCTCCCTCCCTCCCTCCCTCCCTCCCTCCCTCCCTCCCTTTCTCCCTTCCACCCTCCCCCTCCCTCCCTCCCTCCCTCCCTCCCTCCCTCCCTCCCTCCCTCCCTTCCACCCTCCCTCCCTCCCTCCCTCCCTTTCTCCCTTCCACCCTCCCTCTCCCTCCCTCCCTCCCTCCCTCCCTCCCTCCTTCACTCCCTCTCCCTTTCTCCCTTCCACCCTCCCTCCCTCCCTTCCTCACTCCCTTCCACCCTCTCTCCCTCCCTCCCTCCCTCCCTCCCTCCCTCTCTCCCTTTCTCCCTTCCACCCTCCCTCTCCCTTTCTCCCTCTCTCCCTCCCTCCCTCCCTCCCTCCCTCCCTCCCTCCCTCCCTCCCTCCCTTTCTCCCTCCCTCCCTCCCTCCCTCCCTCCCTCTCTCCCTTCCACCCTCCCTCCCTCCCTCCCTCCCTCTCCCTTTCTCCCTTCCACCCTCCCTCTCCCTTTCTCCCTCCCTCCCTCCCTCCCTCCCTCCCTCCCTCCCTCCCTCCCTCCCTCCCTCCCTCTCCCTCCCCTCCCTCTCTCCCTTCCACCCTCCCTCCCTCCCTCACTCCCTTACACACTCCCTCTCCCTCCCCTCCCTCACTCTCTTCCACCCTCCCTCGCTCTGTCCCACCCTCTCACCCTCTCTCATTCACTCCCTCCCTTCCACCCTCCCTCACTCCCATCCTTCCTCTCCCTCACTCCCTCCCTCTCCCTTTCTCCCTTCCACCCTCCCTCACTCCCTCTCTCACTCTCTCACTCCCTCACTCCCTCCCTCCATCCCTCTTTCCCTCCCTCCCTCCCTCCCCTCCCTCCCTCCCTCCCTCCCTCCCTCCCTCCCTCATCCTTCCCTTCCTCCCTTCCTCCCTTCCTCCCTCCCCCGTCACAGTGAAGAGTGGAGGATGCAGTGTCTCTTTTCCTTATTTTCTCTTTATTCATTATCGTCGAGTCAAGTCTAGTCGACCACTTGTCCGTTTCCTCCCTCTCACGCTCCTCCTCTTATGCCATTAATTGCCTTTTCCCTCTCTCTCTTGTATTCTCTCTCTTTCCCTATCCCTCTCTCTCTTGTGTTCTCTCTCTTTCCCTATCCCTCTCTCTCTCTCTCTCCGTCTCCCTCTGCCGCTCCTCTTTAAGTGACAACCCCCTGATCTCCACCACCACCACCACCTGCCCTCCTCCCCCCATCGCATCAAACTCCTCAACGTCTGTTTCCTCCTCCTCCTCCTCCTCCTCCTCCTCCTCCTCCTCCTCCTCCTCCTCCTTCCCCACCTCCTCCTCCTCCTCCTCCTCCTCCTCCTCCTCCTCCTCCTCCTCCTCCTCCTCCTCCTCCTCCTCCTCCTCTTCCTCCTCTTCCTCCTCCTCCTCCCTCAGCGAGGGACCGGCGGAAGCCTTCAACGCCGGTTGCCACGGAGACTGCGGCGGCGGCGGCTATCGGCCACAGTGACTGAGTGAGTGAGTGCATTTTTTTTTTTTTTTTTTTTTTTTTTTCTCTCTCTCTTTTTTTCACTTTTTTCTTCACTTCCATCTTAGGACTAGGACATAGTGTCCAGCCTCCCCCGCTGGTCCCTCACACTGAGCCTCACACCACACAGACTGTACTCAGAGTACAGAGTACACACACACACCCACACACACACACACACACACATAGACGCCCACACACACACACACACACACGCACAGCTCACCCTATATTCATGTGTTCCATTCTCTACTCTAATGTATTCTATATTCCACCTTCTGAATCCCCGTTCCTACAGCCGGCAAAACCAGATTGTGAGGGAAGAGCTATAGGTGGAGGGGGGAGGGGGTGCAGATGCATGCAGATAATTGGTGTGTGGGTGTGTGTGTGTGCCTACTGGCATACACACACACACACACACACACACACACACACACACACACACACAAGCCCGTCCTCTCCCTACACCACAGCCACCATCTCTCTCTCTCTCACTCACGCACACACACCCACCTACACACCCACACACACACCTACACACCCACTCACACACACACACACACACACACACACACACACACACACACACACACACACACACACACACACACACACACACACACACACACACACACACACACACACACCCACACACACACACACCCACTCACACACATACACACCCACACAAACACACACACACACACACATCCACGCACGCACGCACATGTTTTCTCATTTTCCACCAATGACAGAGCAATCAAAATGAGATGTTATCCGACTCATCCAACACACACACACACAGATACACACACACACACACACACACACACACACACACACAGATACACACACACACAGATACAGACACACACACACTGGTGCGCTAACCAAGGCGATCGTAGTGACCCAGGTTCGAGTCCCGTCTGTGGCCCTGTGTTACATGTCATACATGCTTTTCGTCAACAAAATGTCCTGTCTCTCTTCACTGTCCTGTCTCTCTTCACTGTGTTGTCTCTCTTCACTGTGTTGTCTCTCTTCACTGGCCTGTCTCTCTTCACTGTCCTGTCTCTCTTCACTGTCCTGTCTCTCTTCAATCTACTGGCTCTCTTCCCTATCCTGTCTCTCTTCTCTGTCCTGTCTCTCTTCACTGTCCTGTCTCTCTTCACTGTCCTGTCTCTCTTCACTGTGTTGTCTCTCTTCACTGTCCTGTCTCTCTTCACTGTGTTGTCTCTCTTCACTGTGCTGTCTCTCTTCAATCTACTGGCTCTCTTCTCTATCCTGTCTCTCTTCTCTGTCCTGTCTCTCTTCACTGTCCTGTCTCTTTTCACTGTCCTGTCTCTCTTCACTGTCCTGTCTCTCTTCACTCTCCTGTCGCTCTTCACTATGCTGTCTCTCTTCACTGTCCTGTCTTTCTTCTCTGTCCTGTCTTTCTTCACTGGCCTGTCTCTCTTCACTGGCCTGTCTCTCTTCACTGTCCTGTCTCTCTTCATTGTGCTGTCTCTCTTCAATCGACTGTCTCTCTTCTCTATCATGTCTCTCTTCTCTGTCCTGTCTCTCTTCTCTGTCCTGTCTCTCTTCTCTCTCCTGTCTCTCTTTAAAAAAACAAGGCAAGCTGTGTTGCGTATCATATTGTTAATACATAACCTGCTTACACTGCATACATGTATAAAAATGCACATGAATTTCTCATACATTACATTACATCACAGTCATTTAGCAGACGCTTATGTCTAAAGCGACTTACAATAGCACGTTCATCGAAGGTAGGCAAGAGAACAACTCGTCACCAGAAGTTTAATTTCATTGTCTTCAATATAACTCACTTCTAACTTACCTAACATACACGGACGCGCACACACACGCACACACACACACACACACACACACACACACACACACACACACACACACACACACACACACACACACACACACACACACACACACACACACACCGCTTAATACCTGCAATCAAAACACTGAATCCGTGGTGGAGGAGAAAGAGAGAGAGAAAGAAAGAGTCCTTTCAAAGACAGCCCTGAATCAAAGACCTTGACTGCAGCTAAGAGGGAAGGAAAAAAATGAACTTGTGCTTTGAACGGCTCCATCCATCACATGAAGAACCGTGCTGCTCTTCGAAGACTACCTGCCACGCGAGGCGGTGAACGGGCGGCGGCCTGCTGCCATCTCTCCATCACCATCGGCAACAATTAGAGAGTGGTGGGCGTTTTTCCGAGACATTGAAATGGGAGGTCAACGGGTAGGTCCAACGCCAGCGCCGCGCCACGCGACAGCATCCGTCGGAAGGTAGAGAGAGGTAGAGAGAGGTAGAGAGAGGTAGAGAGAGGCAGGTTGCAGCCTGGCAACCGGAAGGTCGCTGGTCCCCCGGCTCCTCCTCCTCCTACCCAAGTGTCGAGGTGTCACTGAGCAACACACACCCTAACCCTAGATGAGATGGCTGTCTCCTTGCCTTGGCTGACACCGCCGTCGGTGTATGAATGGGTGAATGTGAGGCTAACTTGGAAAGCGTGTTTTGGTTAAAAGCGCTTTATCAATGCAGTCCGTTTGCCCTTTTCAAAATGTGTGTTTATTTGTGTTTTTTTTTGCTGGGGTTATTCATAGGAAAGGCAGCCATGGTCGCCCCAAGGCGGGCTTTCTCTGTGGTTCCTCCTCTGAGAGGACCATGTGGAAGCCACTGTATTTTCGGTTCTGTTTGTGCCCCTGTGTGTGTGTGTGTGTGTGTTTGTTTGTGTGTGTGTGTATGTGTGTCAGGGAAGCCTGTGGGTGTATGTTGGAGACTGGATACTGTAGTTCTTATCCGTCCTCTGAGGGAGCTACCAGCAAAAGCAGCAGCAGCAGCAGCAGAAGCCAGGCCAAGACCACTGGTGTCCCAGCATGAGAAGAAGCAGAACCAAACACATTGGACGTGTGGCAGAGGCAGTAGCTCAGTCACTAGCGGCAGGATAGCTCAGTCTGTTGGGACTTGGCTTAGGGAAACCCCAAAGTTGCCGGTTCAAGTCCCCGAAACACCTGGGTTCCACTGCGGAGGTGCCCTTGAGGAAGGCACCAGACTCCCCCTACACCCTATGTATGTGATCAATAAAGATGATTCAATCTTCCAGATTTAGAGTTAGATTTAGAGGCGGACGCAGCCTGAAAGAGTATTGAGACGTCAGAGGAACATCAGGTGGGTTATAGTTTGATTCTCGATTTTGTACCCCATCCTAATGGGAAGGATTTGGTGGCGGCTCCATCTTGTTAGGATGTAAGGTTGTAGCTGAAGTGAAGAAGTACTGAAGAAAAAGTGTGAGGCATTTTCTTTACCCCAAAAATATGCAACGGGAGCACGAGGAAAGAGGCCCTCTTGATTCTACCAACGCGAACCAAGTTCTAGTTCTGGGATGGGGCTAGAGCCGGTTCGCAGTTGGTTCAACTGGCGAACCGTCTAAGAACCGGTTTGCGTTCCCACTGACTAGAGAACCACGTCATTACATCACTATTAGCGTTTGGATACGTCTCTGCTTTCCCAGCAATGCTAGTGCCAACTTCAAGCACTGTAACAACGGTGGCGGACTACATCATGTCTGTACAAGTGTTGCTCCTGGCTTTGCGAGGCTACATTGGCATCAACCACGGCAGCACAAAGCGTTTGTGCTGCTCGAGTGCTATGGACGGCGATTTGCGTTTGAGCTGCATTAATGGAGTACTTCAACAGAAGGGTCCATTGGCCTTTTTGTTCTTCATCTTGTATTATGTTTCCCGGTTGATAAAACATAATGAAGCAGACATTTCTATTTAGAATGTTTTTTTTTGAAAAAAAATTAAGAAATACAGAAAAATACACAATGTACATTAATCACCAAATGTAAAAGTGTAGAGTGCAGTGCAATAAGTCTGTGCGTATGTGCAATGTCAATAAACAAGGCTACGAGAAGACTTGAGCTCCTGAGCTGCAGGACGGTGCGGGCGAGCAGCAGCCCAGTGGTGGCGGTAGCTCCGCATCGACATCGTGGAGGACAGACCACTCTCCAACAACAAAAACAAGAGAAAAGTGCCTTAAAAACATGTCTCCACTACACTTCACTTCACTGTTTTTAGAAAGTAGCATCCTAACGTGAGCTATTGTTACCAAGGCTATGCTAGCGGCTAACAGAAGCCTAGCAATCATAGCTACTAATTTCTGGTGATACCAACATAACATTGATATGAGAAATGAGTAGCTCGCTAAACAGCTTAGAAATGCAAAGATGGTTGGCAACACGAGAACGATTTTAAAGTAAAAGTTACCAGGATCAGTGTAACTCTGCAGCAGCGTATCATCCAGTTTGTTATTGATTTGCTCGACAGTTCTGTCGTACCCCGCTGAAGACATCTCGTGCTGTAGTTTCTCAAATAGCGGTTTTGTTCTTGAAGCTCCCTAGAGTTTATTCTGAACTTCTGTCGAGGACCACAATGCAAGGAGGCTGTTTGTGTCCTCCACGGACCACTGCCACAAAGTTTGAGTTGGTCTGTTGGTCACGATAAGCCCTGCCCCCAGCCCCTGACGTCGCAGTTCTTGCTGCTAGCCCAGCAAAGAGTTGGTGCCACTCTGGAACCACTTTTCCTAGCCGAGAGCCGGTTCATTGGCTGTCAAAACGCAAATAACTGGTTTGAGATTAGGCACCGGCTCCGAACCGGCCCTCAAACTGCCTTGGTGGATGGAAATGAGGCATAAGAGACCCGCGATTTGCCACGGTTCCTTGTCAACTA
>CM051020.1:341615-356615 GCA_027704905.1 Muraenolepis orangiensis
AAAAATAAACTCTTCTGCCTCTAACCCAAGGAAACTTTTCTCCATGTTCTCTTCCCTCCTCAACCCCCCCTCCCCTCCCCCTCCCTCCTCCCTCTCAGCTGATGACTTTGTCACCTTCTTTACGAAGAAGGTGAACGACATTACCTCCTCCTTCACCCCCACCGCTTTCCTCCCTCCCTCCTCTCCCACCCCCACTAACCTTACCTGTTTCAACCCCCTCTCCCCCGATGAAGTTAACAAACTGGTGACATCTAACCACCCTACCACCTGCCCCCTCGACCCAATCCCTTCCTCTCTTCTCCAGGACATCTCGGGCGATATCCTTCCCTTCCTTACATCCCAAATCAACATCTCCCTTGAGGCAGGCCTGTTTCCGGCAGCCTTCAAGACTGCCAGAATCAAGCCGCTCCTCAAGAAACCATCCCTAGACACCACTGATGTCCAAAACTACAGACCGGTATCTCTCCTATCATTCCTGTCCAAAACCCTTGAACGGGCTGTCTCCTCACAACTTTCTTCCTATCTCTCCCAGAACAACCTCCTCGACCCTCACCAGTCAGGCTTCAAGGCTGCGCACTCCACGGAGACGGCACTGCTCGCAGTGACAGAGTCTCTTCGTGATGCCAGAAGCTCGTCCCTCTCATCGGTACTGATCCTTCTCGACCTGTCTGCGGCGTTCGACACAGTGAACCACCAGATCCTCCTCTCCACTCTCGCCGAGCTTGGAATCGCTGGAACTGCGTTATCCTGGTTCACCTCCTACCTTGCAGATCGGACTTATCAGGTCACATGGAACGGTTCCCTGTCCAAACCCTGCACCCTGGACACCGGAGTTCCTCAAGGCTCAGTATTGGGACCCCTTCTGTTTTCTCTTTACACTAAATCGCTAGGCTCTGTAATCGCATCTCATGGCTTCTCCTATCACTGCTATGCAGATGACACTCAACTGTTTCTCTCCTTTCCCCCCTCAGAAACCCAAATAGCAACACGCATCTCGAAATGCCTGGCCGACATCAGCAGATGGACAGCCGCCAACCACCTGAAGCTCAACCTTGACAAGACTGAGCTCCTCTTCATACCGGGGAAAGACTGCCCTCAGATGGACCTACTGGTCACCATCGAGAACACCCAAGTCTCCCCCTCAACCACAACAAGAGACCTTGGTGTGGTGGTAGATGACCAGCTGTCCTGCAATGCCAACGTCACCGCGGTGGCCCGATCTTGCAGAATTGCCCTCTACAACATCCGCAGGATCCGGCCCTTCCTCACACGTGAAGCGGCGCAGATCCTGGTCCAAGCGCTCGTCATCACCCGCCTCGACTACTGCAACTCTCTCCTGGCGGGACTCCCCGCCTCTGCAACCAAGCCCCTCCAACGCATCCAGAACGCAGCAGCACGCCTGGTATTCAACCTACCGAAATTCTCCCACGTGACCCCTCTCTTCCGCGAACTCCACTGGCTTCCGGTAAATGCTCGCATCAAATTCAAGATTCTGGTGCTGACCTTTAGGGCAGTCAATGGAACTGCCCCGGCCTACCTCCAGGCGTTGGTCAAACCCTACATCCCAGCCAGAGCGCTCCGCTCAACTTCTGCCAGGCGACTTGTTCGACCTTCACTAAGGTCAACCAAACATCGCTCGTCCAAAACCCAGCTCTTCACGGCTCTGGCCCCACAGTGGTGGAATGAACTCCCGTCTCATGTCAGGACGGCAGAGTCCCTCGCCAGCTTCCGCAAGAGACTCAAGACCCACCTGTTCAGAGTCCACCTGGACTCTCCTTTGTGAAACCCCTAAACTTGCTTAAGTCCTGACATTAATAGCTCTTAGCATGTTGTATATGTTAGCAAGTGTATGTCCTTAATGTTGTTAACACGCTCTTATCACAGCTACTTAAGCAGGTGACCTAGCAGTACGAAATTGTGTTATTCATCTTGTCAATATGAATACTTGTGAACTGCTGTATTTATATGTTTGCGTACCCCAGTGTTATGCTATTGTCTGCTTCAACTAATGTACACCTTGTAAGTCGCTTTGGATAAAAGCGTCTGCCAAATGCCCTAAATGTAAATGTAAATGTAAATGTTTGTCTGTGTGTCTGTCTGTGTGTCTGTTTGTCTGTGTGTCTGTTTGTCTGTCTGTGTGTCTGTTTGTCTGTGTGTCTGTCTGTGTGTCTGTCTGTTTGTCTGTGTGTCTGTCTGTGTGTCTGTCTGTGTGTCTGTTTGTCTGTGTGTCTGTCTGTGTGTCTGTCTGTGTGTCTGTTTGTCTGTTTGTCTCAAAATATTTGGATTACTTATGGGCCAGTTGGTTGATTTTGACAGATCCAGTTCCAAATCCATATCCAGGATTCTTTAGCATTGGGAGATGGTTGATTTGGGGACCAAAAATGTTTTGATATTCTGTCTGTTACTAACAGTTACTAACGTATTTGCATAAAACTTGGGAGGGATTAGGTGGAATATGAATTATGATTTGGGCACAATTCATTAAGGGAAGTAATTCCATCTGTAAAAGTTAATGAGCAACAGGGCTGAAAACTCACGTTTTTAGCCCTGCCTTTGGATAGGGGGTGTTATTGCTACTTTTTAATTACATATTTTTTAAGATATTGTTTATGATAATGAAATATTTGAATTAGTGTTTTTTTTTGCTTCTTCTTCAGAGATAAGTGTTATGTGTATGTTATCTATGTACATATCATTTATGTCACTTTGCGGCTCTTTTTGGTTTATTTTATTGTATGTATCATTTTTATTATATTATTTTCATGGTGTTGTTTCTAAGATGTACACCGCGGGAGGGACTGGGGAGGACGCCTTCCTATGCACTTGTTACAAAAGGCCAATACAAATCTTGTATCTTATATCTTGTATCTAATTTAATGGTTTCATCCATTTGTCTTTCGTCCCTTTATTGAAAGGAATATATGATATCTATATGTTATGCCTTCATCCATTCATATGCATTCATACGCCTTACACATCATTTGAATTGAGGAAGACAAAGGGGGGGGGGGGGGGGGGGATATGACCCTTAAAATAATCAAGAAACAGAACAAGACACATCTGTTGCCACGGTTTGGAACACACCACCAGCGTGGGTGACAGACATGCTCATGCAATATTCACGACCGCAATATCACCGTGGGCCTCAATTCCGATGACAGACTGGCGGATGATAATGGTACCCGGTCATCAATTGGACTCCATTGACACACAAGGACACACAGAAGGACATTCTGGCAAATTGAAGGAATCTGCCTGAGAGACGCGTGAGCTCGCTCTAACAATCCGCCGTCGCCGTGGAGACGGTGATGGTGACGGTGGACAGCCTGCCGCTAATAACCCAACTGCTTTTTGTACATTTTTTAATTAAGGGCAACGCAGACCGACAAATGCTTTCAATTAGCAGCCCGCTCGTCATAGTGTCCTCCGCTGGCCTGGGTCTCCTCATCCTGTCGCCGTGGAGACCAGAGAGCTCCTACAGAAGAGCCTCTGAGTCGGTAGTAATAACAGTAATAACAACAAGAGAGAGAGAGAGAGAGAGAGAGAGAGAGAGAGAGAGAGAGAGAGAGAGAGAGAGAGAGAGAGAGAGAGAGAGAGAGAGAGAGAGAGAGAGAGAGAGAGAGAGAGAGAGAGAGAGAGAGAGAGAGAGAGAGAGAGAGAGTTCTATTGTTTACGCTCCCAGGGCCGGCAGGTGAGAGAGGCGAGAGAGAGGGGACGGGCGTCTGGATCGACAACAACACACGCACGAGCGTCTGTCCACACACACACACACACACACACACACACACACGCACATGCAAACACACACACACACACACACACCTTTCACGTCGATCGCCCTTATTAGGGTTACGCAAATAGCACCTCCGTGCTCATTCGGAGGTCGGGGGGGGGAGTATTTCATCACGCCGCGAGGAGGGACATAGACGAGAGACGAGAAGTCAAACTCGGCGTCTTGTTATTATTTTTTAATTAGGATCTTTTCGGGGGTCAGCTCTCGGGACTCCTCCCCCTCCTACACCCCCCCCCTCCTCCCTCCTCCCCCCCCTTCCCCCTCCCCCCTCTCCCCATCCCTATGGCGGCGGCAACCGCGCTCTTAATCACCCATCCGTTCTCTCTCTCCTCACCGTCTGCCGCTGCTGACCTCTTTTGTGGCCCACATCCAACATTTCCCTCCCTCCCTCCCTCCCTCCCTCCCTCCCTCCCTCCCTCCCTCCCTCTCTCTCCCCCCCCTCTCTGAATCCTGCTTCTCCTCTCACCCTCCCACCGACGAGCCGATGGTGTGAACACTCTCCGCTAGCCTCTTCATATTCTTCTTGTGTCTCTATATATTTCTTTATTTCTTTATTTCTTTGTTTACGTCACTCCTCCTCCTCCTCCTCCTCCTCCTCCTCCTCCTCCTCCTCCTCCTCCTCCTCCTCCCTCTCCTCCTCCTCCCTCCTCCCTCCGCCGCCTCCTCCTCCTCCTCCTTCTCCTCCTCCTCCCTCTCCTCCCTCTCCTCCCCCCCCCCCTCTTCCTTCCCCCGGTGGAACAACACAGCAACAATTTTTGCTCTGATGGGAAGAAAACAGCGAGGGTGGGGGGGGGGGGGGGGGGGGTGGGTGGGGGTGTGGCAGGGGTGGGCGGGTGGGGGGTGGGGGGTGTGGGTGGGTGGGGGTGTGGGGGGGGTTGGTGGGTGATGTGCCGTGATGATGGATGAGCGGGACCAAGGTTTGTCACGTCCCAAATCACATCCTGAAAGGATCTGGGCTGCCAAGATTGCGAGGGAGGGAGGGAGGGAGGGAGGGAGGGAGGTAGGGAGGGAGGGAGAGGGGGAAGGCGAGGAGGGAGGATGGACTGGGGGAGGTTTTCTCTTCTGGGGTGGGGGGGGGATTGTAAAGTACCTGAGACAGTACCGCGACCAGTATCAATTTTAGACCCACTGGTGCCTTTTATTATTTTACTTTTGACAGATCGCTTCCGAACTCCGGCACCATAATTACCTGCTTGTTAACAGCAAGGGGGGGGGGGGAAGCACCAGGGGGGGGGGGGGGTTGGGGTGGGGGTGTGGGTGGGCGGGGGGTACCGCTCTATCAGAGTCCAAAGCACGGATATATCTCCTGTTCTTTCATTCCATCACACTTTTGACTTGTGATCGGAAATTGTGTTTTTTCGATGCTCCTTTGAGGAAAGACCTCAAAGGGCCTAGAATATTACGTCTATCGGATGTTGTTCTCCTACTCTCCTACTCTCCGTTCCCCTTCCTCCCTCCTTGTGTCATGTCGGAGGAGAACGGGCATCGCTCACTCCTTTTGGCTGCTGGGACAACAACGCTCCCTTGCTCCGGTCGGTGCAGCCGAGTTCAGAGCCGTAGATTCTCCGACTCCCCGGATAGACGGATGTTCGAGAACGTTGATTCATGTGGTCGGAGGTACGCCCTGCTGGCCCACGTTAGCGGAGACCAGACGGGGGGGGGGGGTTGTTTGATGAAGTAGAAGCACATGAAGTGCATGGAAAGCATCTCATTCCCCCGCCCTCTCTCCCCAGGAGCTGATCCCTGAGTGGGGATTATTGAACGACGGTTGTGTTTTCCGCCCTTGTTCTGTTTGTCTGTGAAGCAAGATAACTTAAAAAGTTTTGCAGGGAATTGCACGGAACTTGGTGGTTAGATTACTGATGGGCCCGAGAAACAGTTGATTGCATTTCGGGGCCAGATCCGGATCCGGATCCCATTCCGGATCCAGGAGACTCTTTGGTGTGGCGGAGGTATTCGCTCCACCGATGCCTCGTTTCCACCGAGGCATTTTGAGGGGCCGGTTCGGAGCTAGTGCCTAATCTCGAACCAGTTCTTTGCGTTTCCACCACGAAATAAAACCGGTTGTTGGCCTGGAAAACTGGTTCCAGAGCGGCCCCAAATCGAAGCTGGGCTAGCAGCAAGAACCGCTACGTCAGGAGCAACACCTGGACGGACATGATGTAGTCTGCCACTGTTGTTACTGTGCTTGAAGTTGGCGCTAGCGTAGAGCGGAGACGAATCCAGACGTAAACAGTGACGTAAACAGTGACGTCATGACGTGGCTCTCTAGTCAGTGGAAACGCAAACCGGTTCTCGCCAGTTGAACCAACTGCTAACCGGCTCTAGCACCAGCCCAGAGCTAGAAGTAGGTTTTCCGTTGGTGGAAACGAGGCATGAGTGCCCTCTCGTAAACTCTGTTTTATTCAGGGGTTTTTTTTTCAACAGCGGATACAAAATGTCATGTTTGTGAATTTGAATTTAAGAGACTTTAATGTGTCTGTGATCCAAGGTCATAAAAGACATCTTTGTTCAATAAATTCTTTCTTTTTTTTAATCGAGCCGCCAGAATGGAACACCGTTAAAACTCTTTTTGTCAAATCAAGAGAGAGAGACAGAGAGAGCAAAATATATATTTATATATATTTCATCGACTTTGAAGTTTTCTTAAGTTCAACCGGCGCCTCCCATTGTGGGATGAAGGGATCTAACCGAAGCCGACAGCCAAAAACGACAGCAGAGCAAAGGGTTCCCGTCTTCTAGCCTCGGGACGTTAGCCTACCGGCGCTAACCCAAGGGCCACGCCCGTCCACACGGTGGGGGAGGAGGGGGGGGGGGGGGGAGGGTGGGAGGAGGGGGGGGGGGGGGGGAGGGAGGGGGGGGGGGAGGGTTGGGAGGGAGGGGGGGGTGGGTCGCACGTCACGTTTGATCAGTGCTCACAAAGCTTTTATCCAATAACTCGTTCGCTCAAACAGGAACGGGGGGGGGGGGGGGGGGGGGGGGAAATGGCGGGAAAATGAGGAGACGGGATAGCGCACCACACGCCATCCATCAGCCGACATGGGGAGGGGGTTGGTTGGGAGGGAGGGAGGGGGGGGGAGACGTCTTTGAAATGGTCCTCCTCCGTGGGGTCCTCCGTCACAGTAAACCCTTCATGAACCAAGAGGTTTCTAGGTTTCTCTTCGGTTTCCTGTCGTCCGTTCATTCCTTCATCGCTTGTGTTTATTTATATTCCCTTGTGGTCGATAAGCCCACCCTCACACACACACCCTCACACAGACACACACACACACACACACACACACACACACACACACACACACACACACAAATGCACACACACACTCACACACACACTCACCAACTGTGTAAATGGCTCTTAAAGGAGGGTCAGAGAATTTTTATTTAATTCTCCTTTTCAGGGGCTGTAAGACACACATTGTGACCATGTAAGCGACGTCTCTCTCTCTCTCTCTCTCTCTCTCTCTCTCTCTCTCTCTCTCTCTCTCTCTCTCTCTCTCTCTCTCTCTCTCTCCCTCTCTCTCCCCCCTTCTTCCTAATAATGCAGATATCTCTCTCCCCCCCGGAGAATGAATCTCGGATCTGCGGTGACGGTGATGGATACGACGGACCTTTCCCCGTGAATCACCGCGAACGACAAATCAATAACCAAACAAGTTAGCAGCAGTAGCAATAAAGGCGATATGAACACTGCAGCAACATGTCATGCCTCATCCCCCCCCACCCCCCCCCCACCCCCTTTGACATTGTCCAATTATAGAAAATAGAATTATCGATCATCGCAATTGTGTTTGGTGGAGGCCATCCCCAGTTGCTGCTGGGAGTATCGGATTAGTTTTTCCGAGAGAGACAATGGCAGCTACCCTACCCTCCCCTCCCCTCCCCTCCCCTCCCCTCCCTCCCCCGCTCCACCCTCCCCCCTCCCCCCCTCCCCCCTCCCCCCGCTCCACCCACCCCCTCCCCCCCTCCCCCGCTCCACCCTCCCCCCCTCCCCCCCTCCCCCCTCCCCCCACCATACGCGATAGGTCACCGCATAACTGATAGAATTGCGCCCCGGTCGGACGACACGATTTGCTCCATCCGTCATCCGTCCACAATCAAAAGTTGATTGTGGCGGTGAGCAGCGCTACGTCTCAATGTCCCTAATACAGTTTTCACACTGGCCTAAAATACGGTATTCGCGGCACCTTGCGAAACTAGTTTCGCTTTGCTTTTGCTTTCACACTGGCAAGTAATGCGCATTCTCTACCCAACTAGTGCGCATTAACTAATCCACCTTGGGGGGAGGTGGTTTAGATCCTGAAGTAACTCGTTTGGGTGCAAAGCAATAAAACTACTACGGGTTTCGCTTCTCTATCGCGTGTGTGAACGAAAACCTGGTATCGAGGGCGCAGCGATTCGCGAATTAGAGGAGAGTGTGAACATAAAGTGTATTTGATGTGCACTAACTAATAATACGGTATCCACACCACCCGTATGCAGTGGGAAGACGGGATAAATGACAGTCATCGTTGTTTTGTGTCTCTTTTGTCAAAACAAACCAGCGGCGTAGACACACACACACACACACACACACACACACAACGACACCGACACACACACACACACACACACACACACACACACACACACACGTGGTGCAGCACTTAAGGTTTAGGCGGTTGAATGTATGTGTGCACGTAAAGCCGCCTAATTGGAGACTCCGACTTCCAATTAGGGGGGAAATGTCACAGCTATCCTGTACACAAAAGCAGCTTCCCAGCGAGTTTCTGGAATTCTCTTTATGGTCCTATTGTCGCCCGTTATTTTTAACGTGCTTGTTTTATAATTACACCTTTCGCTAAAGAACCAAACTGGCAACACAAAACATTTTGTGTTTTTTCCTCTCCTCTCCGTTTTGAAAAACTTTGTTTTTCCGATTATTTTTTTTCCGTTTTTACTTACTGTTTGTCTTGTCGTTCGTTTCGGTCGTTCAATTGTGTCGTATGTGTGTATTGATTTTTCTATTTTTGGTTTGTTGTTATGTGTTGATTGATCTATTTGTGTGTATTGATCTGCTGATGCGATATTGTTGACTGTTCGTTTTCTATTCTGGATTTGTCCATGTTTTTGGTTTGTTTTTCTGTCGTTCTTGTCTCAAGGGGTCGTGTTGTGTTAGGAAGGGAGAAATGTATTTGGAAAGCAGGTGGAGGTGATTGGCTGTTAATTGGGCCACGCCCACATTTGAGGTTTGTTTTACAGGTCTTCCAAGATGGCCGACTTGTGGAGAGAGAGAGAGAGAGAGAGAGAGAGAGAGGAGAGAGAGAGAGAGAGAGAGAGAGAGAGAGGAGAGAGAGAGAGAGAGAGAGAGAGAGAGAGAGAGAGAGAGAGAGAGGAGAAGACAATCGGCAGCAAAAGAAACGAAGCGAAGTCAAATAAGTTAAAACCCCTCATTTTAATGAAACAGAGGACATTTAAACCAAAGGACCACTGTGGTGAATGACCATTTTGTGTTATTTTTAAATTGCTCCTTTAGGATTTCTATCACTTGGAGCCATTTTGAAGTGTATTTCTGTCTGAGTTCTCTTTCTGCCTCCTGAAACTGCAGTGTCATCGTCCTGGATGGTCGGGTTTGGGTAGGAGCAGTCTTTTTTTTTAAAAGCTGCTTGGATATATTTTCCTTTTCCTTTCGTGTTTCCTCCTTTATATTGCACAACAGTTTTGGTTTAATTTAATGCCCGACACACAATATTACTATCGAGGTTTTCTACAGATTCACAGGGGCCGTTATAACTCAAACGGGGCTGGCTTCAAAGCAAATGACTTTGCGCAGAATTTTTAATTTGCGTCATCAATTGCCAAACGGAAGTTCCCGTAGCTCGAGACGGCAGTCGACGGTACGCAGGAAAAGTTTCTGAGGCGAGGTGAACCGAGTTACTCTGCCTCTCTGAGTTGTTAGTGTTAAGTTAAACCAGAACCTTCCGTCAAGGTGTCTCTCTTCTTCATGTGTCTTCTGATGGTCATTAAACTTCAGGGCAGCTAAAGGTGCTCGTAGGGAGAAATACGAGCTGTTTGTTTCGTTAGGAGACGTTTTTATTGACAGAGAGTGAGTCGTTTTCGCCTCAAGGCCGAACTACAGATCACAGGGGCGGATCGAACCCCCTGGGGTCGGTACCCTTTTTTCCGTCTCCAGGGTCGCCACGAGTATAGGCCTGTACTGCACGGCCCACCCACCGCTGTCTAATCATCCCTCCCCCATCGCTGCTGCCTGCAGCATATCAGAACCGAATCCTGTTGGGCGACCTCTGACCCCCCCACCACCCCCTCCCCCATGCACCCCATGGGCTCAAAGCTTATCTTTCATGTCTTTCCTTTCCCCGGTTGCCCTCAAAATCTCTCTTTGATATTCTCTTTGATCAATGCTCGCCTCCACCCACCCTCCACCCACCCTCCGGGCCCCAGGGGATGGGTTACAACCGAGGCAAGGTTAGGCGTCAAGGTTGGCTGTGATCGATCGCATACTCCCCCCCTCCCCCCAGCCCTCCCCCGCCCTCCCCCTCCCTCCCACGTCTCCCCCCCGCCTCCGCTACTCACGGCAAACAAATAAATAGGGATGATGGATTTCCCCCTCTGTGGCCACCACCGAGCGGGGGAATAGGGAGGGGGTGTTCTAAATGTATGCGTTGTCGCATGCGGAATGCGACCGCATGCACGCAAGCGCCGTAGGAAAAGAACAAAAGGCCTAGGATTGGGGGTTAGGCGTACTGTACGCTAGCTACGAGATGCTTCCATCCAGAGCAACCTGGCTATTATACTGGGTTTTTACTATTGAGGAGGCAGGCAGGTAGGGAGGGAGGTAGGGGGGAGGGGGGGGGGGTGAGACCATATTGCCTGAAGTGAGAGTGAAAGTTGCCTATGGGTTTTTTGACATTTGTGGACATTTGTGGGCTTTGAACCTGCAACCCTTTTTGGCTTACGAGACGAAACGCCAAAACCCCGAATTGCTCGACCTGCTCGCTGTATACACGCACACACGCACCTAGCACAAATGCACGCACGCACGCACGCATGCACACGCACACGCACACACACACACACACACACACACACACACACACACACACACACACAAGCAAGCGTCTGTCCTGCCAACACCGGGGGTTTTAATTCCATCAGAGTTTGGCCGTGGCTCTCGTAAAACATTTCACTGCCCTTGAGGAACTTTTTGAGGAATTGTTGTGCAGGTTTTTTATAGGAGACCGAAAAAGCGTTGATAACGCAGTCCTGCAGTCCGTCAGGGCACAAAAAAAACACCAACGTACCCACCTCTCCTGATCACCCATGAGTGGACGGCACAACCAAGGTGGGGCGGCAGTAACTCAGTCTGTTAGGACTTGGCTTGAGGAACCGGAGGAGGGTCTCCAGTTCAATTCCCCCGAAACGGACCATGTATAGAGAGCTGGTACTTGTTGGGAGGGGGGAAAGGTGCCCCTGGGGCACTGCCGAGGTGTCCTTGAGCAAGGCACAGGACCCCCTTACACTGCTCCCCTGGGGGGCTGTGTGTACAAACGCTGCCCCCGCTGCTCCTAATACTAGGATGGGTTAAATGCAGAGAAACTAATTCCACTGTGTGTGTGTGTGTGTGTGTGTGTGTGTGTGTGTGTGTGTGTGTGTGTGTGTGTGTGTGTGTGTGTGTGTGTGTGTGTGTGTGTGTGTGTGTGTGTGTGGGGGAGGATTGGGGGGAGAGAGGTTGGGGTGGGAGGGAGGGAGGATTGGGGGGAGAGAGGTTGGGGTAGGAGGGAGGGAGGATTGGGGGCAGAGAGGTTGGGGTAGGAGGGAGGGAGGATTGGGGGGAGAGAGGGGGGGGTGGGAGGGAGGGAGGATTGGGGGAGAGAGGGGGGGTGGGAGGGAGGGAGGATTGGGGGGAGAGAGGGGGGGTAGGAGGGAGGGAGGATTGGGGGGAGAGAGGGGGGGTGGGAGGGAGGGAGGATTGGGGGGAGAGAGGGGGGGGTAGGAGGGAGGATTGGTGGGAGGGAGGGAGGATTGGGGGGAGAGAGGTTGGGGTAGGAGGGAGGGAGGATTGGGGGGAGAGAGGTTGGGGTAGGAGGGAGGGAGGATTGGGGGGAGAGAGGGGGGGTGGGAGGGAGGGAGGATTGGGGGGAGGGAGGTTGGGGTAGGAGGGAGGGAGGATTGGGGGGAGAGAGGTTGGGGTAGGAGGGAGGGAGGATTGGGGGGAGAGAGGTTGGGGTAGGAGGGAGGGAGGATTGGGGGGAGGGAGGTTGGGGTAGGAGGGAGGGAGGATTGGGGGGAGAGAGGTTGGGGTAGGAGGGAGGGAGGATTGGGGGGAGAGAGGGGGGGTGGGAGGGAGAGAGGGGCTGTCAGAGGCACCACTGGCGCTCCTTATTGACCCCTGGTGTATTAATGAGGTCAAGAGACCAGCCTAATGGACACACTCCCCTCGGACGCCTGCCCTGTTGACAGCGGAACCACCACAAAATCGCTGTAGTTGTCAAGTGTGTGTGTGTATTGTGTGTGTGTGAGTGTGTGTGTGTGTGTGTGTGATGGCATCCGTATATGTGACGTGCATGTATTGGCAAGTGTTTTTCCGTGTTTCTCGGTGTGTGTGTGTGTGTGTGGACCTCATCCATATAAGTGGCATGGAACATGCATACGTTGAATGTTTTTATTTGGCCCTGTGTATGTGTGTGTGTGTGTGTGTGTGTGTGTGTGTGTGTGTGTGTGTGTGTGTGTGTGTGTGTGTGTGTGTGTGTGTGTGTGTGTGTGTGTGTGTGTGTGTGTGTGTGTGTGTGTGCGTGTGTGTGTGTGTGTGTTTGTGTGGCGTAGCGGGTGCTTGTGTGTGCTTGTAAGTTTGTGTGTGTGTGTTTGTGTTTGTGTTGTGTGTGTGTGTGTGTGTGTGTGTGTGTGTGTGTCAGGGGGGGGGCTAGAGTGTGCTTGTGTGCGTGTGTGTGTGTATTGTGTGTTGAAAAAATATGTATCTATATACAAGCAGAGAGAGAGAGAGAGAGAGAGAGAGAGAGAGAGAGAGAGGAAAGAGAGACTCTCATCCCGAGCATGGCTTTGGAATACCTAAACCTATTGACCGGTGAAGGTGAGATTTGATGGCCACTCGTAAGCAAGGAGGTACACTTTGGGTTTTATGGAATGCACCCTTAATTACACCCAGCTCCACACCCCCCCCACCCCACCCCCCCACTCCGCATCCGGCCCAGGACAGGGGTTGATGGGACGAGCTGCTGAACCTCTGTGTGTGTGTGTGTGTGTGTGTGTGTGTGTGTGTGTGTGTGTGTGGTGTGTGTGTGTGTGTGTGTGTGTGTGTGTGTGTGTGTGTGTGTGACCGTGTCACGCGATTCCGCAACAAATCCACAAACTCCCAAAATGTTTTTAGCGACGAAAAAAACCTGTCTTCTTCTGTGGTTTGTTCAATCACACACGCCTCTGGTGAGCTGTCGTCGTCGTAGCTCTCTCCTCCTCCGAGAGCGACTACCGTTCGACACCTACTCCTGCTTTCTGCCGTCTGTCTGCTGTTCGACAAGGTAGGGAGGGCAGGGAGGGAGGGAGGGGGAACTGTACCTTAGAGTCGTGTGAGCTTGTTGGGCGATCATCGCCCAACGCGCCATCATCGCCACCGCCATCGCCCCCCCCCTCCGACGTGTACATACACACACTCATGAGCATGAGACCTAGCACACGGGAACAGTTCTCCCGGTTATCCTTAAAAAAAGATCCTCTTCCCTCTCCCCCACACTGGGAAGACCCTGAGAAGCTGGGGGGAGGAGGAGAGTGAGGGGGGAGACAAACGCACAAGCCAGAAACAGATGACATGATGATACAAACATAATATGATTTGCCGGGGTCCTATCATGCGTGAAATCTAAATTCTCGGCTGCGGAGGGGGAAGGGGGTGGCAGGTGCTTCCAGTCATTTTCTCATTGTGGGAATTTCCTGGCATACGGTGGAGTAATCAAAATATGTCAGAACACATGAACGACGTCATCGGAATATTGTCAGAGCGCGCGATCCACTTGGGAAATTGTAGATCTTTATTATGCTTTGTTATGCTTTTCACGCGACTACAGTCTGGTGGCATGAATGACGGAATCGCTGGCCCCAGCACACACACATGTGTTTGTCGGAGCAGTGATAGGCCTCGTCACTCTTAGAGGTCAAACCTTGGTTTTAAACCCGGTTTGAACCATTTCAATGTGGGTGGTTGTTCGCCAGCAAAAGTCTGTCAAGTGACGCATTGTTTTTTGTCGTTTCCCGTCATCCGACTGACTTTTGCCAACTCTAGGGCTGTTGTTCTCCGGTTATGTTGTCATGGTTACGGTGGTCGACAGGGGGGCGTGGCCAAGGCGCAGGCTTTGGCGGCGCACACACAAACCTGCCGGCAATTGGCGATAGTGAATATGATAATCATCGCACCTGGGTGTATATATACCCTGACCCTGATCCTTTTACCTCTTTGCTCGATCGTACATCGTTCTCCCTCGATGACGCCCTACCAGCCCTCCGGTAATTAGAATGACCTGTCTAATACCTGTCGCTACTCCGACCTCCTGGTACCCAGACCCCTGACCCCTGACCCTGGCCTGTCCCCGACTATTCTATGATGCTTACGCAATAAAGCCTCACGTTATCGCTTCCCTGTGTCGTTGGTCTGCGTTCTGGGTCCTACCAACACTACACCCCGACATATGTAGCACAGGTTCTCTAGGGCTGTTGTTCCAACTGTTGTTCTCTGGTCATGTAGCACCAGTTCTCTAGGGCTGTTGTTCCAACTGTTGTTCTCTGGTCATGTAGCACCAGTTCTCTAGGGTCTGTTGTTCCAACTGTTGTTCTCTGGTCTTGTAGCACCGGTTCTCTAGGGCTCTTGTTCTCTGGTCATGTAGCACAGGTTCTCTAGAGCTGATGTTCCATCTGTAGTTCTCTGGTCATGTAGCACCAGTTCTCTAGGGCCGCTGTTCTCTGGTCACGAAGCACCAGTTAGAATTTTTGTTTAGCTTTTCTACTCTATAGACAGCCCTGTTGTAAGAAATGCCCTACTTTTCAGAGGGAAAACACTTGCTTAGCCGTGGTATGAATCCAGTGAAATCCTTATGGCTGAATCCCTGTAGCCCATGTCTTTGCATGCGTTTCCATTTAGTGTCAACAAACCCGGCGCTGAACAACTTCCAAGGTCAAATTATAAATGTTTTATTAAGCGCAAC
>CM051020.1:369115-376615 GCA_027704905.1 Muraenolepis orangiensis
GTTTACCGCCTGAAATAGCCTATATGTGTGCGTTTGTCGCTTGCTATAATTCAAGGTCCTCCGGGGCGGTTCAAATCGAACTTTTCATCACCTAGTTTCACTGGTTGACTGAGAAACATCCAATCTTTTCAACGTCCCGTTTTTGCCGACTGCGTCAGAACTTGTGCTCCTTTCACTCATATAAACAGAGGCCCAGACAAAGGACTGTTTGATATTGATATTCACATTGTAGTCTTTATACTGTAAGATTCATACATTCTGCAATTATGTAAATAATATGTACATTTGTGTATTATTTTTGTATTTTTGTAATTCTTGCAAATTCTGTAACTTTTTTGCACATCTCCGGAGCTGGTGATAACATTTCACTGTACATTGAACACTGCACCTTAAACATGTGACAAACAAACCAAATCTTAATCTGAATGTAGTTAATAATTAATTAGGAATTAAGTTTGTTGCCCTAGTCCAAATCTCTGTCCTGGCTCTGGTCGGGGAGCCGCCCCCTCTGAACCACATACTGTACAGGACGCACATGATGGTGATTTCAATACGAGACGCACCACACACACACACACACACACACACACACACACACCCACCCACCCACCCACACACACACACACACACACACACACACACACACACACACACACACACACACACACACACACACACACACACCCACACCCACACACCACACACACACACACACACGTTGTACATGTTTTGTCAGGGAGACAGGGAGAAGTCCTAGAATGGACACTGCAGCAACGGCATTCAAATTCACGGCACACGGCTGCCGGCGCTACCCGCACCGGGCAGTCGGCTTTCATCGCAGGCTCTCCTCCTCCTCCTCCTCCTCCTCTTCCTCTCTCCTCCTCCTCACTCCTCCTCTTCCTCCTCCTCCTCCTCCTCTCTCTCTTCCTCCTCCTCCTCCTCCTCTCCTCCTCCTCCTCTCCCCTCCTCCTCCTCCTCCTCTCCTCCTCCTCCTCCTCCTCTCGGCTGGTAGACGCTGGTCCCATTCCCAATCCCCTCTTCCTGATTCACAGAGGGACCGACCGGTCTGTGATTTATCCACTGTGGCAGGCCGCTTTGAGTGTTAGCTGTCACATCTCGGATCAAGGGGATGGAAGAGGAGGAGGAGGAGGAGGGTTTGGGGGTGTTTGGCAAGCCCGGGGGGGGGGTGGAGGGTGGAGGGTTTGGGTAGGGTGGGGTAGTGAGTGCCGACATGATTTATGTATGGACACAGCTCTTGATTCACTCGGCCTGCCAACCAGGAAATGAAAACGGCGGCCTCGACGGCACAGCTGAGCGACACTTCCTGTTCACCCATAATGCCTTGCCACTGACTTAACCTAGGACGGCGGTGGCGGCGGCTGGTGTGTGTGTGTATGTGTGGGGGGGGGGTTGTGTGTGTGTGTGTGTGTGTGTGTGTGGGGGGGGGGGGGGGTGTGTGTGTGTGTGTGTGTGTGTGTGTGTGTGTGTGTGTGTATGTGCCGTTCTTCCAAAGCCACAGGGTTTCCTTTTGCCCTTGAGCCGTGGTGCTCTGGTATGTGGGGGAGGAAAAACTCTCTCTCTCTCTCTCTCTCTCTCGCTCTCTCTCTCTCTCTCTCTCTCTCTCTCTCTCTCTCCTCTCTCTCTCTCTCCTCTCCTTGTCTCCCTCCAAATGCTCGGCCTGATTCTGATGAACTCCCTCTGCCTCGCGGGGTGGGGGAGGAGGAGAGGGGGTCTCTCCATCTCCGAGCCAGGCCTTGAGGTGGAGGGGTGGTGGTGGTGGTGGTGGTGGTGGTGTTGGTGGAGGAGTTGGCCATTGGACGGGGACAACTCTTGCCGTGACAGATGGGCGAGCGAGGGTGCCATTGCCTTTGCCCGGAGTTTCAAAGACTCAAGCTGCTTGAAAGGGGTGAGGGGGGGGGGTGAGTACAAGAGGGAGGAGGGTAAGGAGAGGAGAGGAGAGAGAGAGAGAGAGAGAGAGAGAGAGAGAGAGAGAGAGAGAGAGAGAGAGAGAGAGAGGAGAGAGAGAGAGAGAGAGAGAGAGAGAGAGAGAGAGAGAGAGAGAGAGGTTTACAGTTTACAAGAGGGAGTGGGGTAGTGAGGGAACAGGAGGGTGGGGGGCATTTAGCAGTTGCTTATCCAAAGCAACTTAAAAAGGAAGGTAAGAGACAACAACTCATCACCAGAAGTCTTAAAGTGCATTTCATTCCTAACAAGTCTCCAATAAATGAGCCAGAGCTCAGGTAAAAGCACAATAAGTTCAGGTAAAAGTACAATAAGTTGGCAAACAATAGAACAATATCGACCTAACAATCTACTTAGACAATCTAAGTAGATTGCGCTAGTACACTAGTAAAAAGTGATAAGAGGATGCGCTCGGAGGAAGGATCCGGGTAGTGTTTTGAAGAGGTGAGTTTTCAGCCTGCGGTGGAAGATGGGCAATGACTCTTCAGTCCTGACATCCGTGGGGAGTTTGTTCCACCACTTTAGGGCCACAGGACAGAGAACAGCCGTGACCACGTAGATCCCCAACAAGGGCCCCTAAGCGACGGGGCAACCAGATGCACCAAAGTAGCAGAGCGAAGGGGACAGGCAGGGATGTAGGGCTTGAACATTGCCTGGAGGTAGGATGGAGCTGTTCCTTTCACTGCCTTGTAGGCTAGCACCAAGGTCTTGAACTGGATGCGAGCAGCTACAGGTAGCCAGTGTAGAGACCAAAGGAGGGTAGATGTGTGGGAGAACTTGGGTCCGTTGAACACCAGACGAGCTGCAGCTTTCTGAATGAGCTCCAGGGGCCTGATGGCAGACGCCGGGGCGCCAGGAAGGAGGGAGTTGCAGTAGTCCAGCCGGGAGATGACTAGAGCCTGGATGAGCACCTGGATGAGCACCTGGCAGCCTTTTCAGTGAGAAAAGGCTGAATCCTCCTGATGTTGTAGAGGAGGAATCTGCAGGAACGTGTCACCGATGCAATGTTTGCCGAGAACCACAGTTGGTGGTCGAGGGTCACACCCAGATTCCTTGAGTAGGTGTCACCACATAATTATCAATGGTGACAGCCAGGCCTCGGTACAGACAGCCCTTTCCCTGGATGAACACTAGCTCAGTCTTGTCCAGGTTGAGTTTTAGGTGGTGCATTGACATCAACTTTGAAATGTCTGCTAAGCTTGCGTGTCAAAGGGGGGAAACAACAAGACCAGTTGGGTGTCTTCAGCATAGCAGTGGTCAGATAAGTGGGAGTGGATAACAGAATCAAGGGATGTTGTGTAGAGGGAGAAGAGAAGAGGACCCAGGACCGATCCTTATGGAACACCCTCTCAGTGCCACCTGGTAGGAGCATCCTGTCAGGTAAGATGCAAACAAGGAGAGAGCAGAGCCCATTCGCTCAAGGGTGGAGAGGAGAATCTGGTGGTTCACAGTGTCGAATGCTGCAGACAGGTCCAGGAGTGTCAGGACTGAGGAGAGCGAATTCGCTCTAGCAACATGGAGCGACTCCGTCACTGCCAGAAGGGCAGTTTCTGTTCAACAGTTTTGGATAAGAAGGGCAAAAGGTATATTGTCTGTAGTTCTTGAGTTCAGAGGGGTCGAGTGTTGGTTTCTTCAGGGGGGGGGGGTGACTGGCAGTCTTAAAGCAGGGGAAAGACCAGAGTCAGGCGCAGTAGACTGAAGTAGAGGGGAGGTGGGGCGGCTAGATTTGATGAGGTGAAGAACATCATCTGTGGAGAGGGGAGAGAACCGGGTAAAGGAGGGATGTGGGAGGGTGGGGGGGGGAAGACATGGGTGGTTGATGCGAAGAGCATCAGCCGGGGGGGTCAGGGAAGGAGGATCGGATATCGTTGACCTTCTCGTCAAAGAATTTGGCGAAATAGTCTGGGAGCAGGGAGGAGCTGGGCGGAGTGGGTGGGGGATGGAGGAGCTGGGGGGAGGGGGAGGGGGATGGAGGAGCTGGGGGAGGGGGAGGGGATGGAGGAGCTGGGGGGAGGGGGGAGAGGGATGGAGGAGCTGGGGGGAGGGGGAGGGGGATGGAGGAGCTGGGGGGAGGGGGAGAGGGATGGAGGAGCTGGGGGGAGGGGGTGGGGGATGGGGGATGGAGGAGCTGGGGGGAGGGGGTGGGGGATGGAGGAGCTGGGGGGAGGGGGAGGGGGATGGAGGAGCTGGGGGGAGGGGGAGAGGGATGGAGGAGCTGGGGGGAGGGGGAGGGGGATGGAGGAGCTGGGGGGAGGGGGAGAGGGATGGAGGAGCTGGGGGGAGGGGGAGAGGGATGGAGGAGCTGGGGGGAGGGGGAGGGGGATGGAGGAGCTGGGCGGAGGGGGTGGGGAATGGAGGAGGGAGGAAAATGTTTCAAACCGTTTTTTTAAGCGTTAGATGCTGCACTTTGAATTTTGGAAAAGTAAAAGGCAGCTTTGGCAGCTGAAAGAAACGAGGAAAAGGCAGAAAGGAGCCCTTGAAGATGAAGAATGTCCTCTGAGGGTTTTGCCTTTCTTCCACCTGCGCTGCGTCTGTACGCACTGAGTCCGACAACCAGGGGAGGGGGGCACGTGGAGTTGGAAACGCACAGACCTGGAGGCGAGAGGACAGAGAGTGTCCAGAGAGGAGGACAGAGAGTGTCCAGAGAGGAGGACAGAGAGTGTCCAGAGAGGAGGACAGGCTAGAGAGAAGAAGGAGAAAGTCCGGACAATGGACAAGATGGAGGCATGTGGAGGAAAACAGACGGAGGGGCAAACGTTCTTAGACCTTAAGACGTTGTTTAAAGATCACCAAGGAACATAGCGGAGGTATCCTGCGGAGGCGAGAGAGAGAGAGAGAGAGAGAGAGAGAGAGAGGAGAGAGAGAGAGAGAGAGAGAGAGAGAGAGAGAGAGAGAGAGAGAGAGAGAGAGAGAGAGAGAGAGAGAGAGAGAGAGAGAGAGAGAGAGAGAGAGAGAGAGAGAGAGAGAGAGAGAGAGGCAGGGAGTAAAGTAGGGATGGAGGGAGGAAGGAAGGGGGAGAATTACATCAAATCATATAGACAGCCTCGGGGTGGTTGGAGGAGGGCTGCCTGCTGTGTGTGTTTCTGTGTGTGTGTGTGTGTGTGTGTGCGTGCTGCCACTATAGAGCACAGTGTGCACGCCAAATTAGATTCCCATGTGGGAGCTCACCCTCCCCTCCACCCTCCCTCCCTCCCTCCCTCCCTCCCTCCCTCCCTCCCTCCCTCCCTCCCCCCTGCTGGGGGAGAAGCGGACCAGGTCCCTCTGGCGATGTTCCAACAGGGGGAGAGATGATTCAACATCCCCCCCCCCCCCTCCCTCCCCTCCCCTCCCCCCTGCCCCGTTTATTGACCAATGGGGACATACTGTCAGAGTGCAGAGTCAAGTGTGTGTGTGTGAGTATGTCTGTGTTTGTGTGTGTGGCTGTGTGTGTGTGTGTGTGTGTGTGTGTGTGTGTGTGTGTGTGTGTGTGTGTGTGTGTGTGGTGTGTGTGTGTGGTGTGTGTGTGTGTGTGTGTGTGTGTGTGTGTGTGTGTGTGTGTGTGTGGCTGTCTGGCGCTGGAACCTTCGTGACCTGAAATGCTTCCAAATGCTTCCGGAACAGTTAATCCTGGTGATAATTGAATTTCTGTCGAATTTGCCGGAAAAAAACCAACGCACGCAAATAAATACCGACCGGAGAGATAAACCGTTCTGTAAACTTTTAATAACATTACAATCATTTTTTTTTTTCATTTTACAATCAATTATATATATATTTTTTTTTAAATATTAAATATTTTATTTGTATGCAGTATTTTTAAGATACAAGATACAAGATTGTTATTGGCCATTTGTAACAAGTACATAGGAATGCTCACTCCCCATTCCCTCCCGCAGTATACATCTCAATATAAATCTCAAAAACAACATAAAAATAATATATACAATAAAATAAACCAAAAAAAGAGCAGCGAAGTTTGTCTCAGTTGAATTTCCTACCAACAAATTGTCACTATATATACATACACAGTATATATAACTCTGTATATATATATATATATATACGGTGTTTATATATACAGAGTATGTTAGCGCTACAGCAGAAAATGAAGGGACACATTATCTCACCGCTATTGGCAAACATCTGGCCTCTTTGAACGTTCTCTCTTGATATACAAATACACACCCAGCAAGAGAGAGAGAGAGAGCAGCTGTTGGTGACCAGAGGGTAGAACTCATGTCATTGATATACACACACAGTACACTGCCATGTATCCGGTGGCACTCTGATATCCAGTGCCCATGTCGGTGTCACATGGACATGTACACCCAGCTATTTATCAAAGTAATTATCATGGTCATCGTTCATCGTTCATCAGTGAAGATACAAGATGTTTTATTGGCCATTTGTACACAAGTACATAGGCATGCTCACTCCCCATTCCCTCCTGCAGTATACATCTCCTTTAAAACAACACCATAACAATACAAATAATATATACAAGAAAAATAAACAAAAAAGAGCAGCAAAGTGACTTCAATTATATGTGTTGAATGTACATGTTTTCTTTTTTACAATTTTTTTAAAAGCATTTTAAAGTGCCAGTAGTGCAGCAGCATCATGAATACAGTGCAGTACAGTGCAGTCACTGTGATGAGTCCAGAATGTCCAGCAAAGTATGACCGTGTAATGTTAGTGTGACATGTTATGAAAGTGAAAGTGGCAGCACTCCTAGCAGCTCAGTAGGTCACTGCCTGTGGATTAAAACAATCCTTAAACCTGGTGGTCCTTGCTGTACGGATGCTGCGGAACCAGTGACCAGACGGTAGGGGGGAGAAGAGATGGTGCACGGTGGTTGCGGTCCTAAGTGATGGAGATGGCCTTCTTCCGACATCTGGTCCTCAAGTGTAGTAGAAGAAGTGGTGATGGTGGTGGTGGTGGTGGTAGGGGTGGTCGTTGTACTACTACAAACCACTAGTAGTAGTAGTAGTATGAGTAGCTGTAGTACTTATACGAGTATGTGTAGTAGTATAATTACAGCATTAGTAGAACAATTGGTTTGTAGTAGTAGTCGCAGTAATAATTTGAGTAGTAGATTAAATTAGATTAGATTCAAATGTATTGTTATTGTACAGCAAAATAAGTACAGTTAGTAGTATAATAAGAGCATTAGTAGTACAATTGGTTTGTTGTAGTCCTAGTAGTTATCGGAGTAGCTGAAGGTGTATGAGTAGGTGTAATAATATAACAACAGCATAAGTAGTACTCGCGTTTTGTAGTAGTATCACTCTCAGTAGTAATAGTGAGTAGCTGTAGTACTACGAGTCAATGTAGTAGTAGTAGTATAATAACAGCATTCATAGTATACCAGTGTGTTTTTGTAGTAGTAGCCATGGCGACTGAGAGTAGCTGTCGTGGCACTACACAGAAAATAACCATTTTTTACATTTTAACGACTTGAGCGAAAATATGTTTTCTCGCCGTTTGGAGAATTTTGTTTACGCGTCAACAAAAGCGGCGAGATGGAAGACAGCCGAGAACCGACTGAAGAAGTCCGCT
>CM051020.1:391615-401615 GCA_027704905.1 Muraenolepis orangiensis
GTGCAGTCAATCAGTCCAACTCAGGCCGAATGCTTAAACCAGCCACCAACCACACACACACACACACACACACACACACACACTCCACAGTGACCAATAAAGAGGATTCATTATTGTGGCACACAACAAGTCACAGTCGTAGTAGTGTATAGTGCTTTTTCATTCGTCTTCGTACTCGTTCGTTTTAACCTTGATCCTTCGATGTTTTAGTTTTAACGCCCGATGATCCGCTTTTGACACGAATCCACCCAGAAGCGGCGTTATCGCTGTCACCGAGTGAGGAGGTGTTTGTACAGCCTGTGAACGCAGTGTCTCCCCCCCCCCCCACCCCCCCCCCGTTTATCTGAACCCTCGAGTCACGCAAAACATTTAGTACACCTTCCACTCCTGGTGCTGATACCCCGTCCTGCCGCTTGTCGGGTTGTGATGAATTTGTTAACTTGTTAACTTGTAACACTTATCTCTTGTCAAGACAAAGAGCCCAAATCGAGCGGTATTAGCACAGGGGTGTCCAAACTATTCATTGGGGGCCCACATACAAAACAAGATAAGGAGTCAGCGGGGGGGGGGGGGGGGGGGGGGGGCACAAACAGTATTAACTCAGCAGTGCTCTGCCCGGTCCTCACCGGAACCAAGCCCTGGCAGCGCATCAACTCCCAGCCTCATCCATCTCCACTGGCTCCCCGGTTCAAGTTCCATATCAAATATAAAATGCTCCTCCTCACCTACAAGTCTCTCCATGCCCTCGCCCCCCGGTACTTAACAGACCTCCTCCACCCCTTCTCACCCCTCCTTCCCTTTACTCCGGGGTCTGCAGGTGGTCTATGAGTTGAATATTGTCTCCTAATGTAGTCGTCTGGCAGCTCCTCACAACACAAGTTCCCAATGTTGTTTCTAAATCAGGATGGTGCTTCCCTAATCAAAGCCCACAGTTTTAAAGGGAGGGGTAAGTTAACCGTATTACAGGATAAGCGTGTTGTGTAAGCCTGTGTTAATACAATTATTGGGCTTATTAACAGATCAAATTGGCTACTAACTGTAAGACAATTGTATTCAATTTCTGTAATTGGGGCTTATTAACACATCACAAATACTGTCGTACATTTGTTTACTCACCTATGATCAACAGGAACAGCATTTCACTCAATGGGAGCAGTGAGGCAGCGCCTTGGACTCTAAAATCCTAAATTCGCCACGGGGCCACTTAAGAAATGCGCCAAGGGCCGCAGTTGGCCCGCGGGCCGCAGTTTGGACACCGTGGTATATGGCAGCTCAACGAAGGAAGCGTTAACAATGGTTTAATATTGACAAACGAAGATGAGAGGGGAGAATGTTAATAAACACATGAGCATGAACAATCCCATAGTGTGCTGCAACATTTGCATTCACAAAATCGTCACAATTGTTTTTTGCTGTGAGCTCCTATGTTGTCTTTACTCTTGCATGGTTAAAGCTCGTCCCATTTCAAACATCTGTTCTTAAATCGCGGTGAACCGCGGCTCATTACCGCTACGCGTAGAATCCATCACGCTGCAGATTAATTCATGGCAGCGGAACAGAACCGGAGTGATTGACTTCACGAGAGAGAGAGAGAGAGAGAGAGAGAGAGAGAGAGAGGAGAGAGGAGAGAGAGAGAGAGAGAGAGAGAGAGAGAGATGAGAGAGAGAGAGAGAGAGAGAGAGAGAGAGAGCTTACGTTTTTATTGAATCACATTACCGTCTCGTTGTTGAACGATAACAACGGCTTTCGACAGTTTCGAAAGGTTGTACTTCGATCTTAGCCGCCAAACGACGCCGATCACCGTCGCCATCGCTATGAAATACATACCGGCGACTGTTACCCGCGCAAGAACGACGAGGCCGATTTTAACGATCACACACACACACACACACACACACACACACACACACCGACGACAAGCTCTCACGAGCGTGGAATTATCGACACGCAAGTTTGGGGCCGAGCTGGATCCGCTGAGGCTGTGTCCAGAGGAGATGGTTGCTGACAGGTTGTATAATTAACTTCCGTACGCTTTGTCGAAACGCAGGTTTTACTGGCCCCCCCGTGGTCGTCTAAAGTAAGGGGTAGTCAACATCTTCTGTAGCCCCCCGGGGGACGCCTTGGTGGATTGAGAGCTAACAGCACAGGGACCACCCCTGTGTATATTTTTCAGTAAAATGCAGTTTGATTGGGATTACAGTACAATGGGAATGCTTTCTCCTCAGTCCCTAATATATCCAGCTTTGATCAGAATCAGAATCAGAATCAGAAAGCAGTTTAATAGTTTCATATACCGTTGTAAAAACACGCATAGGAATTTGACACGGAGCAACGCAGTGACGTGCAAAACAAAACAGCACAGACAAGGCAAAACAATACGAGGCAAAGCCAAAAAAAGAAAGTCCAGTGCAAATTTTGCATTTAAAAATATAAATCTCAATATAGGTATAAATATAAATATCGGTCTGTAGGGGAGACGGGCCTCGTTGACGAGGCTGGAGGCCGCGGGGAAGAAGCTGTGTTTGTGGGGAACAGTTCTTGACCCGATGGCACACAGCCTCCTGCTGGAGGGGAGCGGGGCAGAGAGACGCTGAGTTAAAAGCCATGTCGACATCATTTACATCAATGCATCAGGCTCAAACTTTTCCATGGAACGATGACTGACCCCCTGGTACGATGACTGACCCCCTGGTACGATGACTGACCCCCTGGTACGATGACTGACCCCCTGGTACGATGACTGACCCCCTGGTACAATGACTGACCCCCTGGTACAATGACTGACCCCCTGCTGTGTGGCAGGATAGCATTAATTCTGAGGCCCTGGTCTGATGACCTGGACGCCCCCCTGTGGAGCAAACAGTGACTTGAAGCTGGAATTTAGGGAAAACATGGAGGGGGGGGGGGGGGGGGGGGAGGTGACGACAAGCATTGGTTTTTGCGTTAATCAGGTTTTACGGACCCCCTGCAGTACCTCCGCGGACCCCCTGGGGGGTCCTGGTTGAGGACCACTGCTTTAAGGGGCATTGTAGTTTCGTCGTAGTTTCTAACCCGTTTTGTGTTAGGGTAGCAGCATGTAGCTTGTGAGGAAGAGCAGAGACCAGGTATCACAGAAAGGTTAAACAAGGCTCTCTCTCTCTCTCTCTCTCTCTCTCTCTCCGCTCTCGCTCTCTCGCTCTCGCTCTCGCTCTCTCGCTCTCGCTCTCTCTCTCGCTCTCTCCCTCTCTCTCTCCTATGAACCCATGCAACCGGACGTCTCACCCTCTCTAGGTAATCCATGTGTAGGAAGTCTCACCCTCTCTCTGGTCAATAACGTACCTTTAAAGCACATGTTCCTGGATTAGATTAGATTATATTAGATTCTAATGTATTGTCAGTGCACAGCACAAATACAGTACATCAAAAGGAATTTGGCATCTAACCAGAGTGCAAATGTTGCAGTAAAGTGCATGGTGATATATACGTACAGTTGTATATATACAGTATATACAAGGTAAGTATACACGTATAAACAGGTAGTGAGCAGGGGTATGCAGTTGTATCAAAATATAAATATATATAAATGTATATACATATATATAGGTTTGTAAAAAATAAATATACTAAACTATAGTAGGTAGAGGTAGGGAGTTATGATACAGTGCAAGGCTGTTGAAGACTTTGATGGTGAAAGGGTATTGTCAGCAGGGTTCAGAGTTTGTATGTTGGGCAGCAGGGGGGGGGGGGGGGGGGCTGTGTAACAGAGTTCAGAGAGATGACAGCTGAGGGGAAGAAGCTGTTCCTAAGCCTGCTTGACTTGGAACAAAGGTTTCTATAGCGCCTCCCGGAGGGGAGGAGGGAAAACAGTCCAGTGGTTGGGGTGAGAGGTGTCTTTGACTATTTTTTGTGCCTTACTCAGACACCGTTTGTGGTAGGTAGTGTTTATTCCAGGGAGGGGTCTAGTCAGAAACAGTGCAGTTGCCGTACCACACTTTGATGCAGTTGGTGAGGATGCTTTCAATAGCACACCGGTAAAAGTTCACCAGAATCGGAGGTGACAGGTGGGCTTTCCTCCGTCTCCTCAGGAAGAAGAGACGCTGGTGAGCCTTCTTTACCAGTATTTTTTTACAGGAATTTGAACCTAGAGACACGCTCGACCTCCGACCCGTGGATGAGGATGGGGGCGTGTGCAACAGATCTGGTCTTTCTGAAGTCCACGATCAGCTCCATGGTCTTCTTGGTGCTGAGGGCCAGGTTGTCCACGCCACCAGCTGCTGGACCTCATCCCTGTAGGCATGTACAGGAGTGCAGTCGTGGGTGAAGAGGGAGTAGAGGAGAGGGCTCACAGTGTTTAGGGTGAGGGTCTGTTTGTTAGGAAGTCCAATAACCAGTTACAAACAGAGCGGTTAATGTTAAGATTCTTGGTTTCCATGAGGTCACCAAGTTTGCGGATGAGTTTGGAGGGGATGATGGTGTTCAATGCTGAGCTGAGGTCGATGAACAGCCTTCTCACGTGGGTGTTGCTCTCATCCAGGTGGGAGAGAGCGGAGTCAAGAGCTGAAGAAATGACGTCCTCCGTGCTCCTGTTCTCACGGTAGGCAAATTGGTGTTTATCCAGTGAGGGTGAGAGGCCAGATTTGAGGAGAGCCAGGACCAGCCTCTCAAAGCACTTCATGATGATGGGGGTGAGGGCAACAGGGTGGAAGTCAGTGAGGTTCGCTGCAGAGGAGGGTTTTGGCACTGGCACAATGGAGGTGGTTTTAAAGCACGCTGCAACTGCCTGCGCCGGTGACATGTCAGTAAGGACCTCGTACAGTTGTTCAGTTGGTCAGCTGCTCAGCGCAGTTCCTGAGCACGCCACCGGGGGCGCCATCAGGACCAGCTCTCTTATACGCATTTGTTCTGCTCAGTGCCGCACGCACATCAGTGGGGGAGAGGGGGAGGGGTTGGTGGTCAGCGGGGAGAGTAGCCCTGTTGGGTTGTTCGTGGTTGTCCCGGTCGAAGAGGGCAAATGATTGAGCTTGTCAGGGAGGGATGAGTTAGTGGTTGTGGGGGGGGGGGAGTTGTTGCAGGGTTTGTAGTCCGTAATGGCCTGGATGCCTTGCCACATGCGTCGGGGATCAGAGTTGTTGACGTGGTCTTCAACCCTACGCTTGTGGTTGGGCTTGGCCAGCTTGAGGCCCTTGTTCAGGTTAACCCTGGCTGAATACCGTGGTGGGATGAGGCCACCTAGCAAGCTAACAGCAAGGCTGATCACATTGACGTATGGAAGTAAAGTGCTTCCAAGTGGACTGGAAATGCGGAAATGTGACTCTCTATTTGACTAAATGAGTTTTACAGCTGAAGGGCCCCCGAAGAGAAAAAGAGACAAATTGGTGCAAATGAGAAACAAATGGACAAAGCAATCTGACCCTTTAGATAAGCGCTTGCGACGCCAGCCTTCATTTAATTGGACAGACAAAGACAAGAAACATCATTCACTGTGTTCCCTGCTATCAGGTGCATCATGGGTATTTTTACAGATACGACCAGATGGGGGTTGTTTATCGTCATAGCATCAGCACGGAGATAAACAACAACAACATCATAACATGGCCGCCATAACGGCGACAGATAAGTCAACACGCTGCCTGTCGACTGTTGACGTGAATAATCAGGGGTTGGGAGGTGGGGGAGGGCGGGAAAAGGGGGAGGGAGGGGGGAGAGGGGGGAGAATGGGGGAGGGAGGGGGGAGGAGGGGGGAGAATGGGGGGGGGGGGGGAGGGAGGGGGAGAGTGGGAGGGAGGGGGGAGAGGGGGAAGGAGGGGGGAGAGTGGGAGGGAGGGGGAAGGAGGGGGAGAGGGGGGGAGGGGAGGGGGGAGAGGGGGAGAATGGGGGGGGGGGGGGGAGGGAGGGGGAGAGTGGGAGGGAGGGGGGAGAGGGGGAAGGAGGGGGGAGAGTGGGAGGGAGGGGGAAGGGAGGGAGAGGGGGGAGAGGGGGGGGAGGGAGGAGGAGGGAGGGGGGAGGGTGGGTGGCAGAGAGACCGTACGTCAGTCGGTGAACCCCGGCGATGATTTCGCAGCACATGACGAAGATAAGGAACCGCAGGTATAAACAAGTGTTATTGGAAGAACATCCTCCCACTTCTAACACGTACGGTTGGAGGTGGATATGGGTTTGTGACCTTAAGGTACTTTTCTACTTTGCAGCAGTCGTGTGTGTTTGTTTGTGTGTGTGTGTGTGTGTGTGTGTGTGTGTGTGTGTGTGTGTGTGTGTGTGTGTGTGTGTGTGTGTGTGTGTGTGTGTGTGTGTGTGCGTGTGCGTGTGTGTGTCTGTTGTACACGCCAACTTCAGAAGAAGAAGGAAACAACTGTAAATAAAATATATCTATATATCGACTGACCTTTGGTTAACGGTGAAGTTCCAGAGCTGAATGACCCCCTGCATCAAAGCACTCTGGTAAAGAAACCGTCTGTGAGAAGGTCTGAAGCCCACCCTGAGGTGAACCTACTGAACCTACAGTGAGAACTGTGGTCTAGTATTCTACCTGTGGCTTGGTTTGCTTTATGTAAGGATACGGTCCAGGATGTGGTTTTTTGCGTCTTGTGGGGAGGGGGGGGGGGGGGGGGAGGTCTTTGGACTGCACTGTTTTTGATGGTCCACGCTCGCTAACAAAACTAATCAATTAAATAATATACTTGCCCAAGGTCAGAATATGATCATTTTATTGGCTCATTTGAAATTCACACCCACTACTACACCCGGGCTGTCCCAAGCTCTCTCTCTCTCTCTCTCTCTCTCTCGCTCTCTCAAGAATCGGATATAGTAGGTAGTATATTGTGTTGTTTGTAGTATAGTATAGTATTATTGTTGAAATTCGTACTGCGGGAGGGAACGGGGGAGTTAGCATTCGATTGTACTTGTTACACATGGACAATCTTCAACATCTCGAATCTTGAAACTTCTGTATCTCTCTTCTCACACAAAGCCTGCGATTGGCGCTGGCTTTAGAGCGGAGGGTACAGCGGGTCACAGGCCACAGGCACAGGCCACGGGCCACGGGCCACGGGCCACGGGCGGATAGAATAAAAACCGGTCCGTGCCGCACGACACGAGGGAAGGCGCTTGTGTTTGTGCTCTGATTCATCCTCTCTGTCAGCCTCTTTTTTTTGACGCTCCGCCGTCTTCTGGGAGGGGGGGAGGAGGGGCGGGGGGGGGGGCGAGGAGGGGGGGGGACGGACGTGAAAGGGAACGCTGGATTGATCGCCGTGGGACGTCGGGACCGGGGCTAGCGCTGTTTGTTGTCTGTTCTCGTTAGCCCCTCTTCCCCTCTCCTCTTCCTCACTCTTCCTCTCTCCTCTTCCTCTCTCCTCTTCCCCTCTCCTATTCCTCTCTCCTCTTCCTCTATTCTCTTTGTCTCTCCTCTGCCTCTCTCATCTTCCTCTCTCCTCTTCCTCACTCTTCTTTCCCTCTCCTCTTCCTCTCTCCTCTGCCTCTCTCATCTATCTGTCTGTCTGTCTGTCTGTCTGTCTGTCTGTCTGTCTGTCTGTCTGCCTGCCTGCCTGCCTGCCTGCCTGTCTGTCTGCCTGTCTGTCTGTCTGTCTGTCTGTCTGCCATCCATCCATGTCACTAACCAAATCCAGTCACATTGAGTTTCAAAGCGTAACGTGTGAGATGGAGGAAGTGTGTAGAAAGTGTATGAGCAGCTGTGATACGGTCATATATCAGGGTTCAGTGTTCTGTGTGAAGGTCACCAGTTGCCCGGTAAGTGACTCGGTCACTGAATTTGAATCGTTTCCACAAATTGGAATTGCTGTCCGAATGCAAATCTCTGCCCGTGGAGTGTTAGCGCTATGCCTTATCAACTGTACAAATCCCTAAATTACTCCACTCGTGAACTACAAGTCCCATGTGGCTGCAGTTCATTACGCGGGGCCCCATAATTTGCTCCAAGTTTTTTAATGGAATATTTATATAATTTTTGTTGCGACGACTGTCGAGTGCCGCGCGGCAATCTCTTAATGGGCATCTAATCTGTGGGACTCTGGTGTGTTCCATCTTAATTCACCACTGAATGCCGAGTGGAGAGATACGAGCCGCACGCAGCTAAATGCAAAATTGGTTCTGCGGCTACGTCGCGGTACGACGGCGTGTGTGTGTGTGTGTGTGTGTGTGTGTGTGTGTGTGTGTTTGTCTTGTCTTGTGCTCAGACTAGCGTTGTACCGGTCTGCAGAAGTCATCCGGATAAACAGCATTACAGTAATATCTCCCAAGGCTGAAGGATGAAAACCCAGCCAAGTGGGTCGACCGAGGGGGGGGGGGGGGGGAGGGGGGGGGGGGGGAGGGGGGGGGGGGAGGGGGGAGGGGAGGGGGGGGGGGGTCCGGGGGAATACGAAAACGAATCAAACGTGAAATAGAACACGTCAACAAAAGTTCTGTTTGATGAGGGATAAGTGTGTGGATTATACTGTTTGCTTCTTCGTCTTCGGAGGAGGACGAGGAGGACGAGGAGGAGGAGGAGGAGGAGGAGGAGGAGGAGGGGGAGAAGCATTGTGCAACCTCCAGAGTAATTATATGGCTGTATTCATATTATCATGTGCTCTGCGCCATGTGTTATCAACTGTGGTTCAGAGCTCTCTGGTAATATATATATATATATATACACTGTATATATATACATATACACTGTATATATGTATATATATATATATATATATGGAAGCGCACACCCGATTATATACATCCATACATTGAGAAGATCTTTAGGGCCATCTCAATCACAAAGGACCACGAACCACCCTGGGCTCCATCTCTCTCTCCCCCCTACCGTCTGGTCGCTGGTTCAGCAGCATCCGTGCAGCAAGGACCACCAGGTTTAAGGATAGTTTTAATCCACAGGCAGTGACCTACTGAGCTGCTAGGAGTGCTGCCACCATCATAACATTGTCATCCATGTTACATTCCACTATCATACTTTTGCTGGACTTTCTGGACTCATTACAGTAACTGCACTGTAATCATGATGCTGCTGCACTACTGGCACTTTAAAATGCTTTTTAAATGCTTTTTGCACAATTCAACACATGGACATATCATCCATCAGTCACTTTATTGTTTTTATATTTTATAGTTGAGTGTTTTAGGAAATTCATACTGCGGTAGGGAATGGGGAGGAAGCATTCCATTGTACTTGTTGCATATGGCAAATTCAAATCTTGAATCTTGAATATATATATATATATCTATATATACAGTATATATAGATATATATTTGAATTGGCAGGCCAGTGATGAAGCGGTGTGATTTGATGCCCGTGTCTGCATAACAGTGAGAGCCTTTGCTCTGCAGCACCGGGACAAGGTAAGTACCCACATGCCAGACTCCTCAGATAAATGAATCCATGAAAATGGCCCAATGTAATGGGAGATGCTACAAGCAGTGACTGATAAGAAACCAACCCCTCTCTCTTCTCTCTCTCTCTCTCTCTCTCTCTCTCTCTCTCTCTCTCTCTCTCTTCTCTCTCTCTCTCTCTCTCTCTCTCTCTCTCTCTCTCTCTCTCCTCTCTCTCTCTCTCTCTCTCTCTCTCTCTTTCTCCCTCTCACCACTCTCTACCACTCTGTAGATGAATCTTCCCCTTTTCTCTTTCTCTCCCTAGATCTTGACTATTCTCTCTCTCTCTCTCTCTCTGTCTTGCCGTTTATCTCACTATCTCTCTCGCTCTCTCTCTCTCTCTCTTTCCTCTCTCTCGCTTTCCTCTCTCCCTCACTCTTTATATCCCTCTCGCCCCCTTCCTCTCTCACTGTTCAATGTGCCTATCTCTCTCGCCCCCATCCCCCTCCCCCTCCCTCTCTCACTGTTCACTGTGCCTATCTCTCTCGCCCCCCTTCCCTCTCTCACTGTTCACTGTGCGTATCTCTCTCGCCCCCCTTCCCTCTCTCACTGTTCACTGTGCCTATCTCTCTCGCCCCCCTTCCCTCTCTCACTGTTCACTGTGCGTATCTCTCTCGCCCCCCTTCCCTCTCTCACTGTTCACTGTGCCTA
>CM051020.1:405178-485178 GCA_027704905.1 Muraenolepis orangiensis
CTCCCTTTCGGTTGAACCACTCTTTGTCCAGAGGTTCTTCACATTAGCATCCGCCTATTGTTGGACCTCCTGTAGGGAGAGAGGAGGTACTTCCAGTGGAGTGTGCACGTTAGTACTATGCATTTCATGTCCTAATGCTGCCGCTTTTGCAGCTCTGTCTACTCTATCATTTCCTTTAGACACATCATCTTGATTTCTCACACAAACTTCACTTTTTACAGCTGCCAGTGGCCTAGGGAGTAGCAAAGCATCCAAGAAAACCACAATCTGTTTGTGATGAAAAAGGTTGTTCCTTACACATTATTCATTACACTTTGACCTGTCACAAGTGCGTGGTTAGGTTGGACCCAGAACGCAGACGGAGACCAGAAAGGGGAGAACAGGGGTTTTATTCGGCACAGAACACAATCGTATGTAATCTCCAGGACAAACGAGAGATCTGGAACCGGGAGGTCGAGGTGCGTCGTACCAACAGGTAGTGGACGAATGGATCGTTGGGGACAGGCGATGGGTCGGGTTACCGGGAAGTCGAGGTGCGTCGAGCCGACAGGTAGTAGACAAATGGATCTCCGGGACCGACGAAGGGCTGGAACAGCAGACGAGCGGGCTATCTCTCTGATAGTCCGTAGCAGGGTGATCAGAACCAGGGATGAATGTCACCCACCCACACTGGTAGCATACAGGTTACACACAGTACGAACGAGCAACGTCTCTAACAGACGCCGCGGGGAAGGGGGTGCGGTGGGAGGGCACAAGGGACTGGAAGAAACAGGTTTCAATAAGGAGACATGAAAGGTGGGATGAACCTTCATGGCTGGCGGCAATTTCAACCTTATTGAAACCGGATTGATGACCTTGTCCACCGTGTATGGTCCCATGTAACGAGGCGCCAACTTCCGGGACGGTACCTGGAGTGGCAGGTCACGGGAGGAGAGCCATACCTGTTGTCCAGGTCAATAGATGGGTGCCTGAACCCTCCGATGGTCTGCCAAACGCCGGTTCCGATCGGCAGTACGAAGGAGCGCCGACCGTGCGGTCCTCCAAATCCGGCGGCAGCGCTGGAGGTGGGCATGTACCGACGGCACCGCAATCTCCTCCTCCTGGACGGGAAACAGAGGTGGTTGATAGCCCAGTGATGCCTGGTATGGCGACATCCCCGTGGCGTCGCTGATCAGGGAGTTGTGGGCGTACTCCACCAAGAGGGAGGTGGGAACTCCATGAAGATGGATGGCGCGCGGCGACGCAGCGGAGAGCCGCTTCCAGGTCCTGGTTGGCTCTCTCCGTTTGTCCATTGGACTGAGGATGGTATCCGGAGGAGAGGCTGGCGGTGGCCCCCAGAGCCTGGCAGAATGCCTTCCACAACTGCGACGCGAACTGTGGCCGGACACTATGTCCAGAGGAATCCCGTGCAGACGAAATACCTGCAGAACCAGGAGGTCCACCGTCTCCCTGGCCGAGGGAAGCTTGGGCAACGGCACAAAATGGACCGCTTTCGAAAAGCGGTCGACGATGGTGAGGATGGTGGAGTTACCATTCGACGGCGGAAGACCGTTGACGAAATCCACCGCGATGTGCGACCAAGGCCGGCGAGGGATAGGCAGCGGCTGAAGCAACCCCGCAGGAGGTCGATGTGAGGCCTTGCTGCGTGCACAGACGGTGCAGGCCGTGACAAAGGCCTGGGTGTCCTGGGAGATGGAAGGCCACCAGAAACTCTGTCTGAGGAAGGACAGGGTCCGCGCAAAGCCGGGATGGTAGGTCAGACGGGAGGAATGAGCCCACTGCAGCACCCGGGACCTAACTGGATTGGGTACAAACAGCCGGTTAGCGGGACCATTACCTGGATCTGGATGAGCACGCTGAGCCGACCGGACGAGACCCTCGATCTCCCATGTGACTGCCCCAATCACGCACACCGGAGGCAGGATGGTCTCTGGCTCGACGAGATCCCTCTCGGCATCCCACTGGCGAGAGAGAGAGTCGGGTTTGACATTCCGACATCCAGGCCGGTAGTTGAGCGTGAAGTTGAACCTCCACAGGAACAACGCCCACCACGCCTGTCGAGAGTTGAGCCGTCTGGCGGTGCGGAGGTAGGCCAAGTTCTTGTGGTCTGTCCAGACCACAAACGGTTGTTCGGCCCCCTCAAGCCAATGCCTCCACTCCTCCAAGGCCAGAACCACTGCCAAGAGCTCCCGATTCCCGATGTCGTAGTTCCTCTCCGCGGGAGACAGCCGTTTCGAAAAAAACGCACAAGGGTGCGTCTTCCGATCCCCCGTGGAACGTTGAGAATGTACGGCCCCAACGCCGGAATCCGAGAACGGAGAGAGCGTGGAGGTGAGAGAGCGTGGAGGTGAGCCGAGTAAGCGGAGCCGCGACGCTACTAAAATCCCGGATGAACCTACGGTAAAAATTGGAAAAACCGAGGAACTGCTGGAGTTGTCTCCGGGACGTAGGCGTCGGCCACTCCGCCACTGCCTTGATCTTAACGGGATCCGACCGAACCTGCCCAGGCTCGATTATGAATCCCAAAAAAGCCACCGACTTAACGTGGAACTCACACTTCTCCGCCTTGACGAACAGCTTGTTCTCCAATAGCCGCTGAAGTACTAACCGAACGTGCTGAACGTGCTCCTTCTGACTACCTGAAAAGATCAAAATATCATCCAGGTAGACAAACACGAACAGATTCAGCATGTCTCGGAGGACGTCGTTCACCAGAGCTTGGAAAACTGCCGGGGCGTTGGTGAGACCGAAGGGCATGACCCGGTACTCGAAGAGACCCAATGCAGTGTTGAACGCTCGGATCCACTCGTCCCCCTCCCGGATCCGGACGAGATGGTAGGCATTGCGGAGGTCTAATTTGGAGAACACCGCCGCATGACGGAGCGGCTCGATGGCTGGGTCGATGAGTGGCAAGGGGTACTTGTTCTTCACGGTGATATCGTTTAGACCCCGGAAATCGATACACGGCCTCAACGAGTTATCCTTCTTCGTGACAAAGAAAAACCCAGAACCCACAAGCGACGACGAGGGTCTGATCAGGCCCGCTGCCAGTGAGTCGTGAATGTAGGTCTCCATGGTCTGTCTCTCGGGCCGGGACAGATTGTAGAGTCGCCTAACCGGCAAAGACGCGCCGGGGAGGAGATCGATGGCGCAGTCATATGGTCTGTCTGGAGGTAAGGAGATGGCCCGTTGTTTAGAGAACACCTCCCCGAGGTCGTGGTAAACATGGGGGACGGATGAGAGATCGGGAGGGCTCGGGACCGGGCGGGTGGGTGGGTTGCGTGGAGCTAGAGCGGACCGGAGACAGTTCGAATGGCAGAACATGCTCCAACTTATCACGGAACCCGCCACCCAATCGATGTGTGGATTGTGGATAGCCAACCACGGTCTACCCAATACCACAGGAGTGTGGGGGGAGGAGATGACGTGTAACTGGATGGTCTCCCGGTGATTCCCTGACAGAACCAGAGTGAGAGGAACCGACCGTTGGGTGATCCGGGCCAACGGCCCGGAGTTCACCTCCAATGGTAGCTGTATCCGCTCGGTGGGAATACCGGCCCGTACGACCAGAGCGGCATCAATGAAACTGGCATCAGCTCCGGAGTCCACCAACACCTTCACCGGAAGCCTCTCCTTCGCCCAAAGGAGATGTGCGTGAAAATGGGAGCCTGCCAATGCAGCTGGAGAGCGGGTCGCATTCTGGCACCTCAGGGACCCCGCCGTCACTGAGGGGCCTGATCTTTTGGCCGACGATGACAGTCGCGAAGGGAGTGTCCCAATCCTCCGCAGTAGAGACAAGCTCCGGTGTCCAGCCTCCGCTTCCGTTCCTGCTGGGAAAGGACCACCCGATCCAGCTGCATCGGCTCCTCCGCGAAGGAAGCAGTGGACCGAGAATATCTCCTTTCCTCCGCTGGGCAGGAGAAGCTTCTGGAAGGACCCGGAGCGTCCCCCCACTGCATCGCTAGGTCTGACACCTGAATGGCCCTCTGGATGGCCTCATCCACAGTGCCCTTCTCGCCCCGCAACGCCACCTCCTTGCCCAACTCCCGGTTGAGTCCGTTCTGGAGCGCGGACAGGAGCGATTCCTCGTTCCAACCGGACTCCACCGCCAACCGGCGAAACCGGGCGATGTACTCCCGAAGGCTGAGTGTTCCCTGCTTAAGCCGCAGCAGGAGTTGTCCAGCCTGGGCGCCCCGTATGGCGTGGTCGTACACCCTCATCAGCTCACTTTCAAGAGCCACGAAGGCCACATGAGAGGAGATCCTTGCGCACGGAGCGCATCATACATAGCGAGGGGACCTCCCTCCAGCAGGCTCACTATGTAAGCAATTCTCCCCGCTTCCCTCGTAAAGCGGGACGGCTGTGCGTCAAAGATATTCCTGCACTGGCCCAAGAAGCTCCGGCAGGTGTCCGGATCCCCAGAGTACCTCGGCGGGGGCGGGATGTGTGGCTCCGCGGGACCAGCGAAAGCCGGAGTTTGTGAAATCACCGCCTCGAGGTGCGCTATGCGTGCGCCCTGGGACTCCGTGAGGTCCACCAGCCGGGTAATTGACGCATGGGCTTCCGCAAGAAGATTCTCCCACTGCGCTGCGTAAAGGTGGATTTCGCGCTTCCACCGATCTCCGTCGCCGGGGTCCATTATGGCTCGTTCGTTCTGTCATAAGTGCGTGGTTAGGTTGGACCCAGAACGCAGACAGAGACCAGAAAGGGGAGAACAGGGGTTTTATTCGGCACAGAACACAATCGTATGTAATCTCCAGGACAAACGAGGGATCTGGAACCGGGAGGTCGAGGTGCGTCGTACCGACAGGTAGCGGACGAATGGATCATTGGGGACAGGCGATGGGTCGGGTTACCGGGAAGTCGAGGTGCGTCGAGCCGACAGGTAGTAGACGAATGGATCTCCGGGACCGACGAGGGGCTGGAACAGCAGACGAGCGGGCTGTCTCTCTGATAGTCCGTAGCAGGGTGATCAGAACCAGGGATGAATGTCACCTGGGGACTGGTAGCGTACAGGTTACACACAGTACGAACGAGCGACGTCTCTAACAGACGCCGTGGTATGAATAGGTGAGATCATTGGCAATTAGCCACAGTAATGGTTGGCAGGTGCGTGTGTGTGCGCATCTAGCGCACGCGGCCTGGCCACGCCCCCTGACAACCACCGTAACCCTGACATGACCTTCTTTATGGTAATCATTATTACCCAAAAAATGTGAGTAATTTGAGATGCCCTTTGAATATATTGGTGTAGGGCAGTCTCCCTCCCTCCTCTTGACACATGGTCCTTCCCATGTGTCAACTTATCATAATATGGAAACTACCGTGCTGGGAGGCAAAGCCCCCTGTCTAGGGCCATTCACACCCCCTCCTTTTTGTCCACCCGTATAAACCATGAATGGGACATCATTACAACATGTGTTGAGTCGATACTACCTTCAAGTTTGTGATGATAGAATTGTCTATGTAACTGACACAATGGCTACCGCTTGACCGAACTCAGTTTTTCTGCTGAGATGTCAAATCTAGGAATGACCAAAAATAATACAAAACAAACAAAACATGAGCTCAAGGTGTGTGAGTTATCCCTCGAAGAAACACAAGAGGAGCTTTATCTTAAAGAAACCAGTCAGCCTGTCTCTCGCCAGACACTAAGGAGAAGCTAGAGATCACCACAAGGGGAGGAAAGGACGGGGGAAGGGAATCCTCACTTGACAACTGACAAGCAGGGACCGCTTGGTTCACCCTGTCCCAGTTAGACGAGCACCTTAAGTGATTTCCTCCTAAATGTCTGCTAGCACGCACTGACCAAGCATCCAGAAATGAAATTATAAAAAAACTTTTCCCAATCGTGTGAAAATGTTATCTTAAAATAGCAAACCTTAAAGTTTTATCATAACATTATTAAAACAGTTCTTATAGAACCTGATAACATGAATCCAGATTAGTTAAAGGGTGTTCTCAGTGAAATAATTGTATAGGTTTATCGAATACTGGCCTCCACTTTTCTTTTCTTTTTTCTAAATCAAATGTCACACTGTAATATACCACTGTGATAAAGTACCACTCTATTTCTTCTTGTAAAACCTAAGCAGGTGATTAAGACCAAAGCCAAATCCTTTTGGTGTATTAGAAGCCTCATAAATGTACCATAAGGCTCCGTCACACCTTTGTTTACATATTTTAGAAATAAACGGTCTTACTTAACATTCTGATTGGTGCTGTCCTATTCAAAGCGATCATATAGGGTTAGTAGGTTTTTAATTTAAGTTTCATAAAAGGTTCCGGTCTATTTGAACTATTTAAGGTTTAATCACTTTGTCAACAGCAACACAGCATTGACTCCAATGCAAGTAACATTACCATTTTATATAGCTGTTATTTTATTACACTCGTTGGTTGTATGATCAGATCATGTGCAATACGAAGGTATTCTACTTGTACTTGTACTGAACATATTAACCTCATTAACATGATTGATATCAACATTGCTCTTTTTTAGGGTTAGTGGTTGGAGTCAGGGTTAGGGTCAGGTTATTTTTATTAATTTTTTTATAATTTTATTTTCATTTTCAACCAGCATGGATACAGGATATGGTCAGAATCAAACAGAAAGACATGTATAATCCACTTTGGTTATTTTTTCCACCCCCAATCCCTCCCACCAGTTCCCTCCCATCAGCACCCCCCCATTCCCTCCCACCCGCCCACCCCCCCCCCCCCAGATTCAACTCAGACAAACATTTGACAAACACAACATAAACCTAAACCAACATAAACCAAAACCAACAGAGACATACACATCAGATACGAAAATAAGTAAAACGCAACAAAACAAAAACATATTCACATCTTCAATATCTCTTACACGTGTCTCAACTTGCCCTGAAGTCCCAACATAGTCCTACAGAGTCAACTATGGAAGTGTACACATCTTTACATGTTCCATATAAGTCAAAAAAGGTTGCCATGTCTTATAGAATCTATCCGTAGAGCCTCCTAAGGTGCATCTCATCTTTTCCAAGTGTAGGAACCCCATCACATCTCTGGTCCATTGGACATGTGTGGGAGAGGCCTCCTGCTTCCACATCATAAGTATTAGACGCCTAGCAATTAGGGTAGTGAAAGCAATGACTTTCGAGTATTTTATGGGAATAGGCATATCCTCTGGTGCCACTCCAAAGATTGCGATTGTAGGGGAAGGGTCAATTTTGATTCCAAATATTACAGAAAAAGTATCAAATATAGATGTCCAATAGTTATATAAATTTGGACAAGTCCAGAATGTATGAAGGAGAGAGCCCGTCATCGTCTTGCACCTATTGCACAAAGGATCTGTCCCTGGATCAATCTTAGACAACTTCTCCTTTGAGAAATGCAGACGGTGTAACACCTTAAACTGCAGGAGCCCATGTCTGGCACATATCGAGGAGGAGTGAACATTCCGGAGAATAGATTGCCATTGTTCATCTGAAAATTCCACAGAGAGATCATCCTCCCAATGAGATTTAATAATAGTGAGAGAAGGGGAATGTAGGGTCGACAACATATCATACAATACTCCAATCGCTCCCCTTCTGTGTACGTTAACATCTAGAAATTCATCTAAAGTAGTTTTTTCAGGCATATTTGGAAATTGAGGACATCTGTTGCGTACAAAGTCACAAATTTGCATATAACGGAAAAAGTGAGTCCGAGGGATGTCATGTTTTTGAGTCAGCTGAGTAAAAGAGGCAAAAACCTTGTCAATATACAGATCTTTAAAACTAGATATACCCTTATTGCTCCAGATCTTAAAGGCAGAGTCCAATAGGGACGGTGGGAACATATGATTACAGGGGATTGGTGCCCGAGACGACATTGATTGTAGACCGAACCTTTTCCTACATTGTATCCAGATTCTAAGAGAGTGATGCACTATCGGGTTATATCGGTAAGCGTCTAATTTCAACGGAAGGGCTGAACTAATCAAAGCTTGCAATGAGGTTTTTCCGCAGTGGGAGGACTCAATATGCAACCACGCTGGAGTCTCAGTCGACAGATCCCCCATCCAGTAAAGAATATTACGTGTGTTTGCTGCCCAATAATAAAATTGAAAATTTGGCAAAGCCAGCCCCCCTGACCGCTTTGTCTCTTGTAAAAATTGCTTCCTAATCCTTGGAAGTTTGCCATTCCAAATGAATGCAGAGATCTGTTTATCTAATGTGTCAAAGAATTGTCTCGGTAAATAAACTGGGACGCACTGAAAGATATATAAGAATTTGGGCAGGACATTCATTTTAACAACGTTAACACGACCAATTACTGATAAAGGAAGCCTGTCCCATCTTTGAAGGTCTGATTTAGTACGCTCCAGGAGTGGTGTGAAATTTTTCTCGTATAGATTTTCATGTAAGCGAGTAACCTTGATGCCCAGATAAGTCAGATGATCCGCTACCACCTTAAATTGAAATGCCTCAAATGAGATCTCCTTAGCTTCACTGTTAACGGCTAACAACTCGCTTTTGTGCATATTCAATTTATATCCAGAGATACAGCCGAAATCTTTGAAAATGGTAAGAGCATGGGGAAGCGATTCCAAGGGGTCAGACACATAAAGTAACAGGTCGTCAGCATAGAGGGATAATTTGTGTTCTAGGCCAGCCCTGTGAATTCCCCTGATCCTGTCCTCCGTTCGCAACTTTATAGCTAAAGGTTCTATAGATATCGCAAACAGGAGAGGGGACAATGGGCACCCCTGTCTGGTTCCACGATTAAGTGGAAAATAGGGGGAGCATACATCATTTGTCTTGACACGAGCCATGGACGAGTTATACAAGAGCCTTACCCACGAAATGTACCTTTCACCTAGACCGAATTTTCCAAGAGAATAAAGCAAATAGTCCCACTCCACCCTATCGAACGCCTTTTCGGCATCTAGTGACAGAACAATCTCAGGTGTCGAAGATGAAGGGGTATATAAAATATTAAATAGCCTACGCAAATTAAAGAAGCCCTGTCTGCCCTTTACGAATCCTGTCTGATCCGGAGATATCATAGAAGGCAACACGTGTTCTAATCTGAGAGCTAGAGTTTTAGACAGTATTTTACAGTCGACATTCAAAAGTGATATTGGGCGATACGACGAGCATTGCAATGGGTCTTTATTTGATTTTAACAGAAGTGAAATTGTCGCTTGCTGGAGAGTAGGAGGCAGGCACTCCGAGTTGAAGGATTCCGAGTACATGTCCAGCAAGAGCGGAGACAGTTTGTCACTGAATACCTTAAAGAATTCCACCGGAAAGCCATCTGGACCGGGTGATTTACCAGACTGCATTGATTTAATAGCCAATTTGATTTCTTCTAAGGTAATATGCTGATCAAGTTCACTTCTGTCATCGTCCCCCAGAGTTGGAAACACCAGGTCCCCAAAAAATGCATCAAACACTTCAGGGTTTTTTAACGAGTCTGAATTATAAAGTTTAGAATAAAAATGTTGGAAACTCTCATTTATTATTTTAGGGTCCTTAGAGGCGTGTCCAGATTGGGTTTCAATTTCAGGGATCATATGCAAAGCTTCCGATTTACGAATTTGGTGAGCTAAAATCTTGGATGGTTTGTCCCCATGCTCATACCATGACTGTCTGGATCTGTGCATCAGCTGTTCAGTCTGCTTAGTGGAGAGTAAGTTGAATTCCGTTTGTAAATTTAGTCTTTGTTTATAAAGGTCTGGAGACGGTGCCATTGAGTGCTGCTGATCCAGCATCTTAATGAGAGCCGCTAATTCAGTTAAGCGCTTTTCTTTCTGCTTTCTAATAAACGAACAGTACGAAATTATATGGCCCCGTAGAAATGCCTTTAAGCTCTCCCAAATAGTGCCGAATGTTACATCAGCAGTCATATTTGTTTCCAGAAAAATGTCAATTTGCTGCGAAATATGTTGGACAAAACCGTTATCAGACAGTAATAGGGGACTGAGACGCCACGTGTAAACCGAGTGCTGGTTTGGAAAGTTGAGCTCTAGAGTGAGGGGACTGTGATCCGAAATTACTATACTATTATATGTGCAGGTCTTAACATTAGGAAACGTTTTTGGTCAACAAAAAAATAATCAATCCGTGAATACGTTTGGTGAACAGGAGAAAAGAAAGAATATTGTCTAGCTAATGGAAAGAGAGATCGCCAAGCATCAACAGCACCGTATGACTCCAAGTACGACTTTAGAACCAAAGAGGACTTTGACATAACACAGGATCTTGTCGAGGATCTATCCAACATCGGGTCCATTGTGGTATTCATATCTCCCCCAAGGATCAACTGATGTGTATCTATATTGGGCAAGGAGTAAAGGAATTTTTTGAAGAATGTACTATCATCCCAATTAGGGGCGTACACATTTGCCCAAATGAGAGGGGTATTATATAACGAGCCCACCACTACCACATAGCGACCCTGTGGATCAGAGTTTACACTTGAGACAATAAATGGGGTAGATCTATGAATAAGAATCGCGACACCCCGTGCTGTATTGTTAAACGTTGAATGGAATAATTGACCAACCCAGTTTCTCTTAATTCTCGAGTGGGATGCATTTCTCAGATGAGTTTCCTGAAGAAAAGCTCTATTCACCTTGAGGTACAGAAGATGAGACAATACCTTATTACACTTGAGTGGACGGTTCAGTCCTCTGACATTCCAACTGATAAGGTTGACTTGGCAACCATTAACTTTGGAGGTTGTAGTGGAGGGTGTCACCATCCTGACTCACTGGGGAGAATATGAAAGACCCTGCACACGCGTTGCACAGGTAGACTGTATGAAAAAGAACAGTTGTATGACTTCAGAGCAAGAGAAGATGTGAAACAAAAACAAAAAAACAAACCAGAACACAGATAACAAAACATTGACCCCCCCTCCCCAATATCCCCCCATGTCATCTCTAGACAACCAAAAAAGCCCAAGCTTTTGCAGCTTCTCTGGAGAACACAACACTCAATAGAACCCTGGTCCTACAATTAAAAGAATATTGTCCAAAGTTATATCCCATGCATTTGAACATTGCAACCAAACAACTACTCTCCACACACAAGATAAAAGTGAGAGCAAAATAAACAAATAATGTTATCAAAAAAGCAATATTATAAAAATAAGAGCACCTAAAAGAAAATAATAATAAATTAATAAAAAAAAATTAAAATAAAATTTAAAAAATCACTACAATAATAAACCTTAATAATAATAAAACACAATATTGTACTTTTAAATTAAAAAATTTGAATTAATTATTATTATTATTATTTATTTATTTTTTATTTTTTTATTTTTTTATTTTTTTATTTTTTTTCCCCTCCCCTTATATATATATAAATCCTCGCCCCCCCGGAATGTCCAACGAATGAAAACAAGCGCCTCTCAACGTGAGCGAACCGCCGCCCCCCGGAGTGTCAAAAGACGGAAAACAAGCGCTCCTCAACGTGAGAGAAGCGCCGTCTTCCAGGGCGACCCAATGAAAGAAAACGAGCGCACCAGGCGAACGTTAACCTTCTCCAACCCGGAAATTTAAAACATAAACATAAATAGCCGTTTCAGTAACCATACTGGTATGTCCACTGTTATTGACCAGTTGACGGCGAAGGCAACAGAGTTTATGAACTAGAAATAACATTAGTCCCCCACGCTTACAACTGGACTATTATAGCATGCTAAGAGGGTATGGATGGCAGCACACGCATTGTAGGATGCATATTAATCTAAACATACCCTCTGTTCAACCTGGGGCTGGATGCCGGCTACATCTTGTTTGCGATGAAATCCTTCACAGCCTGCGGGGTGTCGAACATGTTCTCCTCCCCCTGGAAGGATACTCGGAGACGGGCAGGATATACGAGGCCATAGCGGACCCCTTCCTTCCCCCGGAGCAGCTTCTTCACCTCGATGAACTCAGCCCTGCGTTTACTCAGGCCAGCACTGAAGTCGGGAAATATCATGACCTGTCCGCCTTGGAACTCCAGCCGTCCCTTCTCCCTGGCTAGGCGAAGAACCTGCTCCTTCTCCTGGAAGTAGTGGAATCGTGCGAGGAAAGACCGTGGGCGACCCCCGTTCGCTGGTCCCGTTCGATGCGCGCGATCCAAAGTCGGTGGAGATTGTAAACCGCCGGGTCCCCCCAGGATTTCAGTAAGAAGGTTGGCAACAAATTTTGTGGGGTTCCCCGACTCCAAACCCTCCTTCACATGTAGAATGCGTATGTTGCATCTCCTTCCTCTATTCTCCAAGTCGTCTGTCTTAGCCTGCAGTATCTTGTAATTATCATACAACTGGTCGTATTGCTTCTCCATGGCTTCCAGGCGGGAGTCCAGGCCATTTAGCCCCTCTTCGTGTTCCTGTAGGGTGCCCTCGCAAGTTTCCAGAGCCGCTTTAAGTGGGGAGACCGCTCGCCTTATCTCCTCTCTCAGTGCGTTGTTCTCCTCGTGAATGACGGACTGGACTATGTTACGGATGGCTTTCAGTAAATTCTCGTCCACAGCATTGCCAGCATTAGCCGTCAGGTTGCTAGCTTGACTGGGTCCGGGAGTGGGTTTGACGGGTTTCGGGGGCATACTGTCTAAAATGTATTAACAAAAAAATTGAAACAATGAGCTCTCTCTCGAATGTAAAAGAATAAAGGCTGTTCTGTCGCAAATTGACATGTTGTACAGCTTAATTATTATAAGGATTCAGGACCTCGTGGTTCTTGCGACTACTCCATAGCGCGCCCCTAGTGGTCCCCCCAGGGTCAGGTTATTGACCCTAAAGTTGAAGTTGTATTTTCCCAAATGAAATACCATTGCAAATTGTAATATTAATCAATTATAGAAAAGGCAACATCCTTTGGATCAATATGTTCTAGATATACGGTACGTATGTGCCTGGTTGTGGTGTGTGTCGTGCTTCTAATGTCAATGGCTTCCCTCATGTGTGTGTGTGTTGCTGCATGTCTACGTGTGTCACTTCCCTGTTTGTTGACTCCAGCTGTGGTGGACCAGTCGCCCTCCTGCTCCTCCCCGCCAGTCAGCTGGACCCTCTGCGCTGGTTGCATTTGGAATCATGATCATCACTGTGGCCACGCCTCTGGTTGAATCGGCTTTCCTCCGGGCAATCTCTTGCAAAGTGTCCGTCTTTATTGCGGTTATAACACTCGAAGCTGCCGTTTGTGCCGGAGCCAGTGTAACCGCTTTTCAGAGTAAAGTTCTTGCCTCCGTGTTGGTTCGGTTGCTGGCCAACTCTCTGTGCGCCTTGCTTACGGTCATGTCTCTCATCATGACATCGGTCAGCTTCACTCGTGGCTTGCTGCAGTGGTAGTTGCAGGTTGGCTGGGCCGCTGGTAGGGTCGCTGGGGGAGGGCAGTCAAGGTCCAGGTCCACCTTAGCCTGGGTAGTTGACTCAAGAGAACAGTCATTATGGCCCTGCCTATTCGTCCCTTACATTCTGACAATTAAATGAGCTAACTGAGTTACACCTAGACAGCCTATGGGCCACCCCGGGGCCCTCCCTCCTAGTACAGAGCGTAAAACCTCCTCCCCAAAATGCCTTCTCATGTAAATGCAGTGTAACACTTGATACAACCTCTGCCTTGCCATCCTCCCTCGATCCCTGCGAACCCATATGTTATTATTTAATTATTCTTATTATTTAATTATTCCCCTGTCGTACAGCGGGGACAGCGCGACGTCGTCACTTGGGGACAGCGCGACGCCGTCCAGCGGGAACACCGCGACGAAATCTCGAACACCGAGATTTCTTTTGGGCCGAAGATTTATTGCAGTTGAGTTGGAGATAGTTCTGTTGCATCCATGATTTGATATCAGTCAGACAGGTGGCTAGGGAGGAGTGGGCGGTGGATGAGATGGTCTTAGAGCAGAGGTAGAGTGTCATGGGCATAGCAGCGGAAAGGTACAGTGACGGCTCCTGCCACATCTCTCAGGAGGGGCAAATGTTGCGACGATAGATAAGTTGACCCATTCAAAGGGTACATTGACAGTTACCTAACTAGAGATTTGTCACATTTCATTGTGCAAATATTAGTCAGCTGACTAATTCGACACCATGACATTGCATTAAACGTATGTTATTTTTCTGGTAAACTCAAAATCACCAGTAGCCACTAACAAAGATTTCAGCATAACAAAGATTTCAAGACCATCGTGAAATAGGATTTCAGTGAATAGTGACATCTCTCGGGAACAGACAATTGAGCTGGGGATAAAGTGACAATTCAAATAGGTCTTCACTTGAACCCAGGAAATAAAAAAAAAGGTCCAAGTGTGCTGGAGTGTTTCATGAAATAGAGTTTATCAGTAACACGGACGCAATGTGCATGATTTCAGCAAAAAGTTAGACGTACAACCGAGCGGCTTTGGGGAGCGATGCACTGAGGTGTCCTGGACATGAGGAGCGTCTTTGGGGAGCGATGCACTGAGGTGTCCTGGACATGAGGAGCGGCTTTGGGGAGCGATGCACTGAGGTGTCCTGGCTGGGCCTTGGGACGATGCACTGAGGTCTGACTGGAGCGTCACAGCCAACACGTCAGGAGCAGTTAGGGTTAGGGTGTCTTGCTCATGGACACCTCGACAGTTTAGGAGGTTAGGAGGAGCCGGGGATCGAACCAGCGACCGTTCGGTTGTGAGGCGACCGCTCTACCTCCTGAACTATACTGCCTAAATAACTTTTGCTCTGGCCCCAAACACTATCCCTTCTGGATCCACTGGTGTTGGTTCCTCCCAGTCAATGCCATAGTCTTTCAGATCACCCTATATGACATATAGACATATAGTAAGATAATGACATGATTACATTTGTTCTTGAAAGTGAAGACAATTCTTACGCATACCTGCTCATTCATGGGGTCAGAGATTGGATTGTTGCCCATTAATTGCCCCGCAATCCAAAGTGGGTTGGGTGACCTTCCTTGCTCTGTTGAAAGGGAGTGGCGATCCCATGCTTGTTCCCAAAGCTGCAAATGTCTGTTAATTGGGGGCAGCATCACATAATGCAGACAAATCAGGTCAAGCTCATTGTCAGGGTTAAAAGCAGTAGTATCAGAAAGATGCTGGAATGCTGTATGGTAGTTCACGGTCACAGCACCAAACATCTCTCCACAGCCTTTCAATCCTCTGATTATGGACGCTGCGTCCTGTTGTGCATCACTGACTACAGAACTAAATTCAAAATGACTAAAAATTGCCTTCATACCTGATCCTGGTTGGGGATGCTGGATCATGAAGCGGGCCACATCGACCTTCTCCCCACCTTCACCACTACGGACCCTTATTGGAATCACAGCTCAGAGAAAGGCAGTGAGAACACTGGAGGCTCTATTGTTGTCACTTGCAGTGAGGAACATCATGTTTCTGCTGTATCCATCAATTCCTGATGGATGAACAATTCTCCAACTATAAAAAAAAAACAGTTCAATGAAACGGTTAAATGTCTGTATTATTCTAAATGAACTACTTATAATATACACACAGACACATATATAAACTAGTTATGATATATGGAATATATTTTGCAAAGCCTCTGACCGAATTAACTTGTGATTTCCATCAATGTGCCATAGAGCCATGGGACCTGGGACTGAGTAGCTCCTTCTTGGGATAGTGCTTATTCCAATCCCACGACAAAGGACAGGATGGACAACTCGCAAAGTATCCATCACTCGAGAACTTTGAACCCTTGAAAAAAGGAATAAGAAACGCGGTTTACATTAAAATCACAGCAAGATCAACAGTTTGGAAAGCTCTTGACCTGAGAGAAGAAGGTACCATGACTTACTGATCAAATCATTATTTACAGCCCCAATCACACCTCTGGCAACCCCACTGCTGCTGCCCCCCCCCCCCTACACACACACACACGCGCACGCACGCACGCACGCGCACACACACACACACACACACACACACACACACATGCACGCACGCACGCACGCACGCACACACACGCACGCGCATGCGCACACACACACACACACACACACACACACACACTCACACACACACACACACACACACACACACACACACACACACACACACACACACTCACTCACCATAGGTAAAGAGGATGTGAGCTAGCTCTTCCAGAGACAAAACAACAGGAAAGCACCTGGCCCAGACCGAATTACCCCCTCCTGTCTTAAGGCCTGTGCTTCATCCATCCTATTCTTCATTTGTGTTCCCCCTCTGTCACTCTTCACCTATCATGTGTAGTCTCTCGGGCCGACATAAGATGAGGACTGTCTAGGGTAGGCCTATTACCACCGCTGCAGCTATGGTGTCCTGACTTTAGAACTGGACTCAAGTCAAACAATCTTTTACCATGGACAATAATAGGCCATGTGCTTTGAAAATGACTTTAACAATATGGTTTGGAAGTGGGATACTCTACTTGTTTGGGGGGGTTGTTAAATGCAGCGGTTCCCAACCTTTTCCAAGTCACGGCCCACTTAAGAATCTAAAAATGTTCGCCGCCCACATTCAACCATAAACAATACGGAGGCTAAATAAAGTTCTCAGAGTACTTTTTATTTGAATTAGAAAAGGAGCTGGTCATCAGTAACAAACAGATATGATAAAGTGAGGGGCTGCAAGTCGCAAACCCCCCCGATCAGCTCCGTGGATGGAGAATAAGAAACCGGTCCGTTTGCATGGATTTACCGTAAAGGTGAGAATACGCGCGCATTCTAAATTGAGAAGCGGCTGTTTGACCAAGAATTAGCGAGTGGCGGCTCACTTGTGACCATCCCAATGCACTTTAAACACGAACTGCAGAATATCAGTGCTCTGTGAATAGTCAGTAATTATTGAATTGCCACAACAAATCAGATTAATAGATATTGGGAATAATTAGTTTCAGCCCTTATGTGCTCAGATTTAATTATCTCAGTATAAAGGTCGATAATAATTAATCTGCAGATGAAAAATCATGCACCGAATGAATTCACGTTGTATATAAAAGCGCGATTCTAGCCCCCTGTAGCTGTGAAGACGTGACATCATTTGTCATCAATTTGGGCAAAATATTCATTTTAAACCATAAGTTGGTGTCTGAAACGGTCCAAATTGACTGTGCATAACAAGAGGGTCAATATCTTGAACACATTTGCTCACTTCATACCCCTTGAGACTCCATTGACTGATTTTAATGAATAACGATTTCATTCAGAACAATTATTTGGCGGCCCACTTGCAATGCCTTCACCGACCACTAGGGGGCATCAGGACGACAGGAGTAAAAACACGACCAACAACAGGGAAGACGACAAGAGTAACGACATTAACATCGACATGTGTTTTTGCCACAAATGGAACCCCATAATTATGTCATAGTCACGCACCGTAACCGTGACACCATATTCGTATATTACTGCACGTTTGTTTCTATATCTTTTGTTTCTTCCTATCTGACTTTACCTGTCTTTCATATCTTACTACTCTGGAGTAGATATTATTTATTATTTATTCATTATTGTGTGGAATTGTGTATTGTGTATGACTATTGTATTTTCTGTCTTCTATTTGCTTTTACTTGTAGGTGTAGTTAGTTGTGTGTAGTTAGTTACATTTTTGGAATTATGGAATTAAGGTGAATTAGGTGCAATACAATTTTACATAAATAAAACCACAAATGAAACTGAACGTTTAAACAAATATAATTAACCCTCAATGGTGATGAGGTTGTTAAATCCTGTGTATAGAACTGACATTATCATCATCATAATCCATATCCTCTTGTTTAGAAACGTTGACCTTTTATAATCTTTCACTACCTCATTTATTCCACACCACACAAAAAACTTGTTCAAACCAGCGTTTTTCACTCAGACGTAAGTTGGATTTTCCGTAAGCATCAAGAAATAAAAAATAAAAAATAATTAGAAAAGTCTACGCTGAGAAAGATGTTTAGAGGATAAAGGTTTCTGAGCTGACCCCCAGGCAGTGACCTACTGACCTGCTAGGAGTGAGGCCACTTTCACTATCATAACATGTCATTAACATTACACTATCATAACATGTCATTAACATTACTCTATCATAACATGTCATTAACATTACACTATCATAACATGTCATTAACATTACACTATCATAACATGTCATTAACATTACTCTATCATAACATATCATTAACATTACACTATCATAACATGTCATTAACATTACTCTATCATAACATATCATTAACATTACACTATCATAACATGTCATTATTACACTATCATAACATGTCATTAACATTACACTATCATAACATGTCATTAATATTACACTGTCATAACATGTCATTAACATTACACTATCATAACATGTCATTAACATTACACTGTCATAACATGTCATTAACATTACACTATCATAACATGTCATTAACATTACTCTATCATAACATGTCATTAACATTACACTATCATAACATGTCATTAACATTACACTATCATAACATATCATTAACATTACACTATCATAACATGTCATTATTATTACACTATCATAACATGTCATTAACATTACACTATCATAACATGTCATTAACATTACACTGTCATAACATGTCATTAACATTACTCTATCATAACATGTCATTAACATTACACTATCATAACATGTCATTAACATTACACTGTCATAACATGTCATTAACATTACTCTATCATAACATGTCATTAACATTACACTATCATAACATGTCATTAACATTACACTATCATAACATGTCATTAACATTACACTGTCATAACATGTCATTAACATTACACTATCATAACATGTCATTAACATTTCACTATCATAACATGTCATTAACATTACACTATCATAACATGTCATTAACATTACACTATCATAACATGTCATTAACATTACTCTATCATAACATGTCATTAACATTACACTATCATAACATGTCATTAACATTACACTATCATAACATGTCATTAACATTACACTGTCATAACATGTCATTAACATTACTCTATCATAACATGTCATTAACATTACACTATCATAACATGTCATTAACATTACACTGTCATAACATGTCATTAACATTACACTATCATAACATGTCATTAACATTACACTATCATAACATGTCGTTAACATTACACTATCATAAAATGTCATTAACATTGCACTATCATACTTTGCTGGACTTTCTGGACTCATCACAGTTACTGTACTGCACTGTATTCACGATGCTGCTGCACTACTGGCACTTTAAATGTTTTTGAACTCTTTTTGTAATTAAAAATAAATAAATATCAAAAAACAAAAATGTACATATCATTTATGTCACTTTGCTGCTCTTTTTTATTTTATTTTATTGTATATATCATTTATATTTGTATGGTGTTGTTTTTAAGATGTATACTGTGGGAGGGAATGGGGAGGAAGCGTTTCTATGTACTTGTTACAAATGGAGAATAAATATCTTGTCTCTTGTATCGTGTGTATGTGTGTGTGTGTGTGTGTGTGTATCAGTTATTGTCCTTACCCTCATGTCATAATCCTAACTGTATGTCGTAACCTAAACTGTATTTCATATGTCCTATTCCTTACTGTATGTTATAACCCTACTGTATTTTCTATGTCCTAACTTTAACTGTATTACCTATGTCCACGTAAGGATTTCAATCAACATTGTGTATACTGGACACACACACACACACACACACACACACACACACACACACACACACACACACACACACACACATACACACACACACACACACACACACACACACACACACACACACACACACACACACATACACACACACAAATTACATTTTTCAGAACTTGCACTATTTAAAGAGTCATTTAGCCTTAAGTGTGCATGTAGGTTTAAGCCTACAGTCGTTAAGACTCTGATTCAAACCTGGTGTTGAGCGTGTTGAGAGAGAAAGGTTCTCACACAGTGGGGAGGGGAACCTTTTTGCTCTGTTGCCTCATTTCCTTCATTTGTTTGGGTTTGATTTGACCGTCTTTCTATAATTCCGTTACACTTGCCCCCCCCAAGGAGGAATCAATGCCATCTCCATTCGCTTTCTTTTTAGGTGGAATGATTGATTGATTACAACTTTATACATATTATAAATAGCAGTCTTTAAAATAATTTAAGGATGATAATATTTTCCCAATTAAGCACAACCCGGTAACATGAATTGCGGAACTGTAACAAATGACGTAGCTCATTTTAAACTAACCGGTTGTTCCCATATTCTATTAAGAGGAACTGTGATGCTGATCCATATTCGTATATTATTGCACGTTTGTTTCTATATCTTTTGTTTCTTCCTAGCTGACTTTACCTGTCTTTCATATCTTACTACTCTGGAGTAGATATTATTTATTATTTATTCATTATTTTGTAGAATTGTGTATTGTGTATGACTATTGTATTTTCTGTCTGCTATTTGCTTTTACTTGTAGGTGTAGTTCGTTGTGTGTAGTTAGTTACATTTTTGGAATTATGGAATTAAGGTGAATTAAGGTTAATACAATTTTACATAAATAAAACCACAAATGAAACGTTTAAACAAATATAATTAACCCTCAATTGTTAATCATCATCATAATCCATATCCTCTTTTTTATAACCTTTGACGACTATCTTTCACTTCCTCATTTATTCCACACCACACATAAAACTCTTTCAAACCAGCGTTTTTCACTCAGACGTAAGTTGGATTTTCCGTAAGCATCAAGAAATAGAAGTAGAAAAGACTACGTTGAGAAAGATGTTTTGAGGATAAAGGTTTCTGAACTGACCCAAAATGTAAGTGTTTAAAACTTAATGTTCCTTTACCTTAATGTACCTTAATGTACCTTAATGTACCTTTACCTTAATGCAACTTAATGTACCTTTTTTCACTCAAACTGTTGTTATTTTCTGCGGTAAAGCATAGAAACTAAGCCTAACCCTAATCAAACCTGTCAAACTACTTATCCATGCTTTGGTTTATATTATATCTATATATATATCTATATATTTATAGATACATATATGCCCATTCGGCACATTGCACTAACCGTAAGAAGTTTGTTTTATAACATTATTTGTTCTGTAAGAGATAGTAGTATAGTGTGTAACAATTAAGCCGCCATGGAAACCCCGTTTTCGCCAGATAGAAGCGCTTGAAGGAATTATAGCACCAATGTGTTCTGTCTGTACAGGTATATATTATAAACAGTGGCGAAGCGTGTCTATCACAACTGGACCTTCTGTAGACCAGGGGTTCCCAAACTTTTCAGCCCGCGACCACCAACATAACAGACTGGAGACTGGCGACCCCCCACTATCACCGTCCGACGGGGTGGGGGGGGGGGGGTAATCGCGATCGCGAACATTGTGTGTGGCTTTTTTTCAATGATGATACTGTCGTGAATCTGTGGGAATCAGAATTCCTTTATTTGTCACTCACGTTATTATTAACAATAATAATAATAATACAAATGATAAAAAATAATAATAATAAAAGAAAAAATAAATAAACCTCATGGGTCACATCAAGAGGATTCTGAAATCATCTCGCGACCCCCCCTCGGGGTCCCGCGACCCCCACTTTGGGAACCCCTGCTGTAGAGGTTCTAGTCAGCCAGTAGACTTTCTAGCTCCCTATTGAGCTGTGGGGAAATCTGAAAGAATACGCCCATTGGCTACAAATCACTATATGATTGGTTGATCAAATTGTCAATCCAAACGTACGCTCTCATTCAGTCTACGGGCCAAAGTCATCGGGAATACTTTGGTTGAAGGATATTCTTCCCAGCAACCCAAAAAAATATCTGATTGGTTGCATTGTTTTTCCAACACAAATCCACTCAAATGCGTCGTGCATGGACCGAGAAAGACAAACAAATCAACGTAACACTGTAATATAACAGATAACAACACAGATACCATTCTCAATTATTCATTTTATTTCAATTTGATTCAATTTGATTCAATTGTATTACATTTTATTAATACAATTAATTCGATTTGTTTTTGTTTCATCTGAGAGTTCCAGGGTCTTCTCTGAATACCTTGAAGGCCCTGACGCTTCACCACTGATTATAAACAATAGGCCTGTACGATATATAGGTCTATCACTTAATAAAATATGTGTGTCTTAGACCAGCCCATCCAAAACAACTGATAGGAGCGCTCCGTTGGTCCAACCATGAACCTTCCCTTTCTGCCATGTCCACTGCTATGTGTTGGGCTCCAGTAACCTGTATCTTCACCAAAACATGCCACACAATGATGTTTCTATAAAGTTGATATGTAGACAGCCTCAATGACAGTATTTGGCTAACTGATTGTAATGACCACTGTCCACTGTGTGTATCTTTGTGTGTCTGTGTGACAGTGTTTTTGGATGCTGTTTTTTACATGATGGATTCCTCGAACTGGAAGAAATAAAACAGAACCAGATTTCCAAATGACCAACACTCCAACACCACGTTTTTGATGTGCTGAAATGAAAATGGAAATTGAGATGTCATCAAGGGGTATTCGCCTCTGTTCATTGGGAATATTATATTTAATTTTGAACAGTTTTATTTGTCCAACTTCCGGTTATGTGCTGAAGGACTGCTGGCTCACAGACACAAGGGCCAGCTGTGACAATTTAAATGAATTTCCAAAGGACCTTCCACCAAGAGTGACAAGTATAGATCTGTCTGGAAACAAACTTTCCAAATTAAATAAAACCAATTTGGAAAATGTACCAAATCTGTTGCGCTTAGACCTGGAAAGCAACAGGATCTCTAAGATTGAATCTGGCACTTTTGTGACTCAAATCTCTCTAGAAGTGTTGATTTTAAACAACAACAGGCTTAGCAATCTACAGGAGGGTATGTTCGATGGCTTAGTCAATCTCACAGAGTTAAGACTGACTCACAATAACATCAGCACAATAGCACCTGCCTCTTTTAAGTCTCTGACCAACCTAAAGTTGTTGGACCTAGGTAATAACAAACTGTGCCACTTAAGGAACATATTACAACATACACCACATTTACAAAACCTGTACATTTTGAAAAACAACATTACCACTTTTCATTCATGGGAGCTGTCGAATAAGACTACAGAACTTGTTTCACTGGACTTGTCTCGAAATCACCTTGTGGTCTTTAGGGTCACTGCAGATATCTTTCCCAACCTCACAACCTTGGACCTTGAGAAGCGCCGTAAAAAGCATCATATCGACTGGAAGGTGAATGACAAATCCTACCTCAGAGGCGTGTCCGAACTAGACATCAGTGGGGTCTGCTCCTCATCACATGAACTACATGAAGTTCTAGAGACCTTTAACTCTTCACTGAAGTATCTCAGGTTAAACCATATGCATATCAACCTGGGGGTTCTCATCAATATGTCCTGCACAATCCCATCACTGATCTCTCTTGATGTCCAAAAAAACAAAATCAAATTTATCCGTTCAGACTTGCTGCACTTGTGTGAAAATTTGAAAGAATTGGACTTGGGGAATAATCAGATAACTGTCCTCTCTGACAATTCATTTCAATCTCTTAGTTCTCTAAACATTTTAATCATGAAGTCGAACCTTCTCTCATCGGTCCCCCCTGCCATAAGGAGTGTGTCAACACTCTCAAAACTGGATCTCAGTTTCAATACCATCAGTGTGCTTGGCTGCAATGATTTTGCCAATATGACACGTCTCAGAATTCTCCATCTAAACAATAATAATTTCTCAGCTCTAAAGGACTGTGTTTTCAAAGATTTGGTCAATTTAAAGCACTTAGAGTTGAAAAACGGCAGGATAAGAAACTTAAATGGCGCCTTCAAAAAAACAATGGCAAATCTGGAGATGCTTAATTTGTTCGACAACCAACTCACTGTTTTAGGTCCTGGCGAATTTGAAGGTCTGAAATCCCTCCAGAATCTGTCATTACGTGGCAATAAATTAAAAAGTCTTAAAAAGGGCGCTTTTCATGGACTACACAATCTTACATATCTTAGACTTGAATCCAATGAACTTACAAGCAGTCAAATTACATACAAGGTTTTTGGTGACTTGAAGACTTTAAAGACGTTAAACTTGATGAACAACAAAATTGAATATAAATCGGAAGGGCACATCGATCCACCATTTTCTGACCTTTCACAACTAGATAGGTTGCTTATTTCAGGTCAACACAGTCGACTTAAGTCCCACCTCCCTCAAAACTTTCTGCAAGGCCTGACAAATTTGTCTGAACTCAATTATAAAAATGCCCAACTCACATCTCTGCACCCTCATACCTTCAACTTCACACCTAATTTGAATGTGCTTTACATGAGTTCAAATTATTTCATAGACATTCCTGACAATTTGTTTTCTCCAATTCCAAAACTAAAAAGGCTTTACATCTCACAGACAAACCTGCGGTCTCTAAACTTTCTGCTTCATGCTAACCTCACAGAGCTGAAGGTCTTGCAGGTGAGGACGAATGCCTTTTCTGTGATTAGTGAACCAGTGATGCAGTCTCTGCCAGCCCTTGTATACCTGGACATGCAGGGGAATAGCTTCACCTGTGACTGTGGCAATGCATGGTTTCTCCAATGGGTAATCACCAGCAAGCAAACACAAGTGTCGGATGCGTACAACTTTGAATGCAACTTCCCTTTAAACCTTAAAGGCAGAAAACTGCTGGAGCTTGACGTACGTTCTTGTACAGTAGACGTGGGCTTTGTCTGTTATATTTCCACGGCGTGCGCGGTCATGGTGGTCATGGCCGTCTCCTTCACCCACCATTTTTTGCAATGGCATCTGGTCTACGCCTACTACCTCCTGCTGGCGTTCCTCTACAACACAAAGCACAAGGACAAGCGGGCTCATCCATACGACGCCTTCGTCTCCTACAATGCAAACGACGAGCACTGGGTGCTCGGGGAGCTGCTGCCCAAGCTGGAGGACGAGCAGGGCTGGAGGCTGTGTCTGCACCACCGGGACTTCCAGCCAGGTGAGGAGACCTAACCTGAACCGCCTCTTCACCTCCATTAGCATACATGGGAAGACGTATACATGCTGACCTTTGATGCCAGGTGTCCAAAAGTTGCAGAAAATTGGATTATTCACATTATCTCTGAGAGATCTCCAACAACATGTATTGTATACTGCAAACTGTATACTGTAAACTGTATAATGATTGAACATTTTGCAGAAAACATTTTGCTGTCAGCCCTCATTCTCAGTCTTCAACATAGCTATGATTTGCTCCCCAATGATGGAGCACCGTCCACATGTAGCACAGCCCAATGGCCAAATTTATGAAAATGAATGAAGCTAGCCACTGGAAAACACTCAGCGCTGCCAGACACTCATAACATGATTTGTCGAAAAGGTATATACTATGAACAAAATATTGAATTAGGACTAACACTAATTATTTTAATGAATGAATGTTTTTATTGGGGCTTTTTAGTAGCAGTGCAAGGGTGGGAGGGGTCTACCTTTGTTACACTTGACTATTCAAACACTTGCACCCTGTGCAAAAGTCGTTCTTTGACACATTCTTACCATGTTTTATCCCATGATTTATATACATGGACTTTTTGAGGGAATTATTCCTTTAAAGTTTTGTCCATGACCAATTTTTCTTTTCAGGCAAACCCATCATGGAGAACATTACAGATGCCATCTATGGCAGTCGGAAGACCATATGTGTGATCAGTCACGATTACCTGGCCAGTGAATGGTGCTCCAGAGAGATCCAGGTCGCCAGGTAAGGTGACATGCATCCATTGACTCAAGATTCAAGATTTGTATTTGCCATTTGCTACAAGTAAAACGGAATGCGTACTACCCATTCCCTCTGCAGTATACATTTCTAAAACACAATCCTATAAAAAAACACTATACACAATTAAAATAACAATATGTACATGTGTTGAATTGTGCAAAAAGCATTTAAAAGCATCTTAAAGTGCCAGTAGTGCAGACACATCATCAATACAGTGCAGTACAGTGCAGAACAATGCAGTAACTGTAATGAGTCCAATGTTATGATAGTGGCAGCACTCCTAGCAGTTCAGTAGGTCACTGCCTGTGGATAAAAACTATCCTTGATAGTCCTTGTACGGATGCTGCGGAACCGGCGACCAAGACGGTAGGGGGGAGAAAAGATGATGCCCAGGGTGGTTGGGCGCTGACTATTTCTTCACTTAATTTCTTTACTATGTTTCTTTCCTTTGTTCTGTCATTAGAATTGGTGTCAGATCAATCAGACTGCAAGAGTTTCCACCACACCTCCTAGTGAAGGCCTGCAGAACATTAACCTCCACCATCCTCCCTCTGAATGGAAAGTGCAACGGACAAAGGTCCAAATTAATCTTCTGTGTCAGCGGGTATTCAGATATCATGCAGACATGCTGACACGCTCTAACCACTACCAGAAATGTGCAACCTGCCTTGCAACCTTGGTGGTCATAGCATTCTTCAATTAAAGTTGCTGTAGGTAAGATATAACTGCCACTTGTTTAGAAATGGCACAGCAATCCAATTTAGATTAGATTACATTGGATTAAAATGTATTGTTAGTGTACAGCACAGTACAGTACAGAGAAAATAATTTGGCATCTAGCCAGAGTGCAAATGTTGCAGTAAAATGCATGGTAATATATCAATACAAAAACTCTAAAATTAACTAATATTCACAAGTGGACCTTTAATAAAAGGTTTGAGTACCCCTGGTCTAGCCTATTCATCCTAGACAAAACTGAGCTCAATTTAAGATCAGTTTGACAAAATAGACTTCTTGTCTCAGATCAATGATCAATCATTTGCACTGATTTGATTTGACTTTATTTTGTCTGATATAATTAGCTCTTGAGATAACAGTAATATCTAAAAGAAAACTTGATTGGCTAATACATTTCTCAAACTGGTCTTAGATTGATCTATTATTTTGCTCTTTACTTCTCCTAAGGTTTAGGATACCAGGTCAGACTTCAGGAATCTCTAAATAAGAGCAGATTTATTTCTGATAAGGGAATGATTTTTCCTCTGGGTATAGCTCACTAGTTACACACAATCTCCTGATGGGTTTTCAAATGTCTGGGTTTTACAAGCCCTCACTAACATCCACCACCAAACGTGGTTTCACCAAGAACTCCTTCCTTCCTCCCCTACTTTTACAACCATTAGCCGCCACTGACCTACAGCACCTTTAAGGCCTCAGTAGTGAGGTTTACCCTGGATGACACCTGTCACTTTGTAACACAATCCAGTTTAACAGTGGGAATGTGCCCACTCCCTTAGTATTCACATATATCCAATCAAAGACATGAGGCCAGCCCTGTAATGCCATTGATAATGTCCAAGGGTGGGGGTCTGTCTCATTGCGATGGTCTTGATGGAACCTACTTCAGTTCCATTTAGTCCCGAGCCAACCTTCACCTAGGAAAGGTGAAGCCTGCCTTCACCTAAAGGAACAACAGTTAACAGTTAAATGTTAAATGTTAAAAAACAACTCTCTCCATTTCCATTTCCCCAGCTTCCGTCTGTTTGACGAGCAGAAGGACGTGTTGATCCTGGTGTTTCTGGAGGACATTCCCATGCAGCAGCTGTCTCCGTACCACCGCATGAGGAGGCTCCTGAAGAGACAAACGTACCTGAGCTGGTCCCGAGCGGTCGCACACCCAGACCTGTTCTGGGAGAAGCTCCGGCAGGCCCTGGAGACCCGGGAGGACCCGGCCGGTGAGCACCTACTGCTCAGCGTTGGGGACGGAATCCCAGGAGAGAGACCGGACCAGTAAAAAGCTTAATGGGGTGTGTCTAGAGACTGGTCTATTGGAAAGGTTCTGGTTAAGATCGCAGTGTACCTGTAGGCATTGGTGAGATAGCTAACCCCTACCTGCTCCGTATTAACCTGTACCTAAATTAACTGTAACACGCTTTGGATTAAAGAGTCTGGAGAGTCAGGTCTTCAGGAATATATAGTAAATTAAATGTGGGGAAACAAGATTTATGAAAGAAATTCCATGTTACTCTTATCTGCAGAATGTTTCTTGGAAGTAGACTACCAAATCCTCTGACTTGCAGTTATTAGACCAAGCAAACACGTAACATAATGGATAACTTGTTTGTTATTAAGGGTCATCAAGTTGTGCGTTGAAACATTTTTCATGAAATCTGTTCAATCTCACATCATTTCAGTCCATGAATTTCCTTCTAATCTTTCCAGCTGATTGAGTTGGTGGAGACCATCCTGGCTACGTAACCAATCGGGTGACCGAATACAAATTGGTCTAATTGGACTTACCTTTGTGGTAAGTCCCTAATTGGCATACACTTACATGTGGTGATAGTGCCTATCGTCAATCCTTCAGACAATGAGTAATTACCGACTACACAAAAGCGCGAGAGGGGCGGACCAAGGTCCTCCAATCCGGCGTATTCCCCAGGCGGAGTTCATTAGCTGTCTTGACAAGATAGGCCCCTAGGTGTATCGTAAATCCATCTTTTATTGTTATTTTATGTTTTATATCCTGTAAATAATCTCTAAGCCTGACTTTTTCTGTGCATGCTGCTGTGTAGCGCCCCCTAGAGGCCACCGTGTGTAACTAGGGCTGGACATTAACACCGGCCACTGGCCAAATGGCGGTAGAATTTTGACATGGTTGGATGGTGACCTTTTGGTAGATTTTTATTATGAACAAAATAATGATTGTAGTTTCCAAAAGGCATCTGAATTAATATATTTGGTTTGAGGTGATACTACATGATAGTTCACCTCCCATGGGAGCACACTGGGTGCTCCTTCCATTGGCCCAATCACTTCAAAGGGGCGGGTCATGTAGAGCCCTGGGTTATGTTGGATTGATCAGAGTTTCCATTTCCATTCCTTTGGGGAATGTTCAGTGTGCGCTCTATTGCCATTCTTTCTTTCATTTAAGATTGAGAAGTCCTAAGAATAAATAGTTGATGTAATAATTAAGGTGTATTGTATGTGTGTATGTAATGTAATGTGTTTGTATATTCAATATCAGCATAAGATTCATATACAGTTTTTGTTTTCTTTCAATATTTAATAGTATTCATAAAACACATATTTGTTGTTGTTGCGTTCCTGTATGTTTTGCTGTCTGTGTCCTTGTCCCGTTTGTCTCCCTCAGGTGGCCCAAAGGGATGCGTGTGGTGCCTTGTGGCTCCTCCCCCCCCAGAAAACTATCAATCATCCACCACCTGTGTCCACTTATCAATTATCCCTCTGCCATGTGGTGTCCTATAAAATGTCTCAGTTATTTTGTCAAGGGAGGAAGGAGAGAGGTAGAGGTACTTTGGGCGGCTGACAGTACTGAAATATTGAGAGAACTTTTGGGGCGAAGTAACTATATTTTGCCATATAGTTTACTATCATGTGTTGAGCATTTATTTGTTCCTGTTTTTTGTTTCCGGCCTTTGCAACCCTTTTTAGAGTAGTGTAGGATTCCTTTTTGTTCACCAGCCTGGGAGAAGGGCTAGGTAAGAAACCCTGGGGTCTACACTGCATCACGTAGTCGTTTTCTTTGTCTATACACACTAGGGGGCCCTTCTCCCTGTTCCAAACCCTCTGTCTAGCTGTCCTTCACTAATTGTTAGTTTGTTTTGCCTCTCCTGTCCTCGTAGAGTTTTTGGTTTAGTCTGTATGTTGCTCCTTTGTTGGTGAAAATAGTTAATTAAACTATTTAATACCTGCTTAACACTGCTTTCTGTTTGAGTCTTTAGTTTTGGGTGCCCATACCAGGGTTTACCCCAAACCCCATACATTGTTTACACTTGCCCACTGTGTTTAGGCAGGCTGTTGCGACTCCCCCCGTACCCTAGAAGAACACCTCGGAACAGTTGTTCACAGAACAAAGTAAAGGCCAACATGTTTATATATATATATACATACCAGGGTTTCCGTTAGCCTGTATTTACCGGTTTTTAGCGGGTAACAATTTTAAAAAACCTGCCTGTCAAAATGTCCGGTAATAATGCTCATACAAAACTTAGATCCTGGACATTTGAGTTTTGACAGCTTTATTACTGCCCCTCCCCCCCGGAAGCCTCCTCTCATCGACGTCAAGCTCGCCCGACGAGATGCAGGTGCAGTGATGGCCGCTCCACGGCTATGGGGCTTTAATGTTAGCGCTCCACGGCTATGGGGCTTTAATGTTAGCACTCCACGGCTATGGGGCTTTAATGTTAGCGCTCCACGGCTATGGGGCTTTAATGTTAGCGCTCCACGGCTATGGGGCTTTAATGTTAGCGCTCCACGGCTATGGGGCTTTAATGTTAGCGCTCCACGGCTATGGGGCTTTAATGTTAGCGCTCCACGGCTATGGGGCTTTAATGTTAGCGCTCCACGGCTATGGGGCTTTAATGTTAGCGCTCCACGGCTATGGGGGTTTGTTTGCGACAGCTTGCCAAGTGCTAATTTCTGAGTTCAGCGAGCTGTACCCCGACTGGGCCACACTGGCTAAAGGGCCTGTGTTCTGCCGGTGTCAAGCGTGCCAGCAGAGAGGGGCTTCTCCCTGCAGAATGGTTTGAAAACATCACTGCGGAGTCGTCTGGAGGAGAGTGATGCGACATATGCGTATTGCAAGCTGCAAAGACACATTAGACACCTTTGATTTCAGCTCGGCACCAGAGGACTTTGCCGCAATGAAATTAAGGAGAAAGCAAAAAGTTGCCTGGTAGCCTACAGGGTAAATGTGATGCCATGTTAAAACGGACTACAGGTGTTTTGAAATAGCCTCGATTTTTGCGGCTAACGAGGTTTTGCTCAATCGTTTTGTTGTTCATTAAATAGTCAAATTTATTTGAGGTCTTTGTCATTCTTTCGTCAATCTAGGTGTACATTATAGTTGCGTTTGTAATATAGACTGTTTTTGAAACATGGTAAGTTTCGAATTTGTCCGGTAAAATAAAATCTGTCCGGACACTTGACCGGCAAGAAAAAATCCTAGCGGAAACCCTGATACATACGTGTATCAACTTTCTCCATAAAGAATCATTTTGTTGAGTCTTTTTTGCCACACTTATTTAACTTCACATTGGTATCTTTGGTGATCCAAATGTCAAACTAGTGTAAAGTTCCACTTAAACAACCAAGGGAACCTATAAGAAAAAGTTCAAAAGTGTTCATTATTCATCCTACATGTATATTATTCATCCTACATGTTCATTATTCATCCTACATGTTCATTATTCATCCTACATGTTCATTATTCATCCTACATGTATATTATTCATCATACAGTATACAGAATAATTCAGTTCAATTCAATTTCTCTTCTTCCTGTGAAAACAACTGAAAAGGTAACTTTAGCTGAGCCACAGGCCGGTTACATTAATGTCCATTGAGTTTGATGATCTATTATCTATAGAATTATATTATTGACTGTAGGCCTTCATGTCCATAGGACTACGGATACTCACTTCAGATCAGCTCAAGGGTTCGGCTCTCGGACGGATCGGCACACACTTTTATTGTGGGACGGTGGAAACTGTGGAGGAAGTAGAGGGTAGGAAAGGGAACGAGGAAGGAAGGAAACACACTCCCTCAGATATGAACCCTCAGGGTAGGAAAGGGAACGAGGAAGGAAGGAAACACACTCCCTCAGATATGAACCCTCAGTGTAGGGAACGAGGATGGAAGGAAACACACTCCCTCAGATATGAACCCTCAGGGTAGGAAAGGGAACGAGGAAGGAAGGAAACACACTCCCTCAGATATGAACCCTCAGGGTAGGAAAGGGAACGAGGAAGGAAGGAAACACACTCCCTCAGATATGAACCCTCAGGGTAGGAAAGGGAACGAGGAAGGAAGGAAACACACTCCCTCAGATATGAACCCTCAGGGTAGGAAAGGGAACGAGGAAGGAAGGAAACACACTCCCTCAGATATGAACCCCCACACTTGGAGGACAAATGGATTTAAAACCTTTTTTTAAATAACTTTTAAAATAATGTTATATTTGATGAATATTCTGCACATTTAGGGTAACATTTAATATCTATCAATATCTATCAATCTATCAAATATCTATCAAATCTTTAGCCATCTTTCTTAGGGCTTCTAGTGTGATGGATGGAAGCAATAGAACATGACACTATAACTCAATACACTAAGGATTCTCTTGTGAAGGTCTTACTCACATGACAGCTGGGATGTCACATGACCCATGGATGGTCTGCAGCGTATAGTGGGTCAGTCCTTTACATGGCAACCACTGTTTGGTGTAACTTAGACAGCAGCTTGCACACACACACACACACACACACACACACACACACACACACAGAAACGAAATACACTATAATTAAAGTTAAATACACTATAATATACTTCAATACAATAACACACACACAAACACACAAACACACAACTAACAGCTACACACACACACACACCCCTAAGTGCCCATGCTGGGTGCCCATCTGACTGGGTTCTCTGGGGGAACAGGCTGAGGAGAAGCAGACTGCAGCAGAGAGTCATGAGGGGGAGCTGGCACATCGTCATGGTAACGGTTTGGGGATAGTGCGCTGGGAGTGTTGCTGGGGTGAGTTGAGTTGAGTAAGTAAGTTCCACCTGTGGTTGGGTTTACCTCTCTGAGTGGGTCTGAGAGCAGCTTATTAAATAGCTCTGGAAGTGTGTGGGACTTCCCCTCAGACAAGGAGATAGTGCGTTTGTGAGTAGGAGTTACAACCCTATAAAGGCACAGAAGAATGTGTCGCAACTGAGAGGCTCCTCCCTCAGTGTTCACCTGGTAATGAACTGAGAGGCTCCTCCCTCAGTGTCCACCTGGTAATGAACTGAGAGGCTCCTCCCTCAGTGTTCACCTGGTAATGAACTGAGAGGCTCCTCCCTCAGTGTCCACCTGGTAATGAACTGAGAGGCTCCTCCCTCAGTGTTCACCTGGTAATGAACTGAGAGGCTCCTCCCTCAATGTTCACCTGGTAATGAGCTGAGAGGCTCCTCCCTCAGTGTTCACCTGGTAATGAACTGAGAGGCTCCTCCCTCAGTGTCCACCTGGTAATGAGCTGAGAGGCTCCTCCCTCAGTGTTCACCTGGTAATGAACTAAGAGGCTCCTCCCTCAGTGTTCACCTGGTAATGAGCTGAGAGGCTCCTCCCTCAGTGTTCACCTGGTAATGACCTGAGAGGCTCCTCCCTCAGTGTCCACCTGGTAATGAGCTGAGAGGCTCCTCCCTCAGTGTTCACCTGGTAATGAACTAAGAGGCTCCTCCTTCAGTGTCCACCTGGTAATGAACTGAGAGGCTCCTCCCTCAGGGTTCACCTGGTAATGAGCTGAGAGGTTCCTCCCTCAGTGTCCACCTGGTAATGAACTGAGAGGCAGCGTGACGTTAAGCCAACAGGATGATGAGGAGACGCACCGCGGAGCGCTGGGCGGAACGTTTCACTTTAACACATCTCGTTCGCAATATGATGGCGGCAGCAAAGGAAAGTCCTTTTGAGCATATGCCCTGTATAGCGCCCATTAGACAGAGGGCCATTGCTGTCTTCCTCGGCGACTGTGGGTTTGATGGGGCTTTAGCAAAGTGCCGTAAATTAGTTGGACATTTCAAACCCATTCCTGCAGATGGTTTTCTCTGGCAGGGCACATTGTGCAGAAGAAGAGCTCAGCTCTCTCATCTGAACATGTAAACAAGCTTGTGTGGCTAAGCAAATGGTTAAAAGAACAATCTACATACATAAATCTGTTGACTGGAGTCATGCCACAAACGTTTACACTTTTTCAATGTAATTTTACAGCTAAGAATGTGAAAAAGGATTGTTCACTTTGGCCCTTTGTTATCCAGTTTCTTAAAGGGGCCTACAGTGTAATGGGTGTATGCGTGAGTGGAGTGTGTGTGCAAAAGTCAGATGAGCTGGAGCAGAGCGAGAGAGGACTGGGGAGACAGGCTTCTATAGGGCTGGAGCAGAGCCAGAGAGGACCGGGGAGACAGGCTTCTATAGGGCTGGAGCAGAGCTAGAGAGGACTGGGGAGACAGGCTTCTATAGGGCTGGAGCAGAGCTAGACAGGACCGGGGAGACAGGCTTCTATAGGGCTGGAGCAGAGCTAGAGAGGACCGGGGAGACAGGCTTCTATAGGGCTGGAGCAGAGCGAGAGAGGACCGGGGAGACAGGCTTCTATAGGGCTGGAGCAGAGCTAGAGAGGACCGGGGAGACAGGCTTCTATAGGGCTGGAGCAGCGCTAGAGAGGACCGGGGAGACAGGCTTCTATAGGGCTGGAGCAGAGCTAGAGAGGACCGGGGAGACAGGCTTCTATAGGGCTGGAGCAGAGCCAGAGAGGACCGGGGAGACAGGCTTCTATAGGGCTGGAGCAGAGCTAGAGAGGACCGGGGAGAGAGGCTTCTATAGGGCTGGAGCAGAGCTAGAGAGGACCGGGGAGACAGGCTTCTATAGGGCTGGAGCAGAGCTAGAGAGGACTGGGGAGACAGGCTTCTATAGGGCTGGAGCAGCGCTAGAGAGGACCGGGGAGACAGGCTTCTATAGGGCTGGAGCAGAGCTAGAGAGGACCGGGGAGACAGGCTTCTATAGGGCTGGAGCAGAGCCAGAGAGGACCGGGGAGACAGGCTTCTATAGGGCTGGAGCAGAGCTAGAGAGGACCGGGGAGAGAGGCTTCTATAGGGCTGGAGCAGAGCTAGAGAGGACCGGGGAGACAGGCTTCTATAGGGCTGGAGCAGAGCTAGAGAGGACTGGGGAGACAGGCTTCTATAGGGCTGGAGCCCCCGGGCCCAGGTGCACCCAATTAGGCTGATCGCCATCAGCTCACTGCTCCCCAAGTCCTAGAAACCAATGAGAGATAACTGAACACAAAGCAAATGCAAACCATATACCCTAAGAGGGACATAACATACTATACAGGGAACCGTCACAAAAGCAGTGAGTGAAAATCTTATGTGCAATACCTGACGACAGACAGCAGTTAAATAAGATAAGATAAAAACAGAATCGAATAAAAGTATGAATATATATAGCGAAACACTGTCCCCAGGCTTAGCGAGCCAACATTAGAGTGATAAAACACTCTCACTCTTCTCCAGTAGCTGGGTGAGCTGGCGATGGTTAACACTAGACCATATCGAGAGTTTTCACCACCGTTTTAGCGACATGCTCAAGTTGCAACCCAGATGTACACAGGGCTTCCTGGTGAGTAATAATGCCCTGTAGGAACATCCCATCTGGGTTGGTCTCTCTCACCGTATCCCCGCAGGAGCCCCACGGTCGGCGATCCATCCATCACGTCCAGCAGTTGAGTCCATGGCAGGCTCTGACGGGAGGCCCCCTGACGGGAGGCCCCCTGACGTGAGGCCCCCTGACGTGAGGCCCCCTGACGTGATTGAGGCCCCCTGACGTGAGGCCCCTTGACGTGAGGCCCCCTGACGGGAAGCCCCCTGACGGGAGGCCCCCTGACGTGAGGCCCCCTGACGTGAGGCCCCCTGACGGGAGGCCCCCTGACGGGAGGAGGCCCCCTGACGTGAGGCCCCCTGACGGGAGGCCCCCTGACGTGAGGCCCCCTGACGTGAGGCCCCCTGACGGGAGGCCCCCTGACGTGAGGCCCCCTGACGGGAGGAGGCCCCCTGACGTGAGGCCCCCTGACGGGAGGAGGCCCCCTGACGGGAGGCCCCCTCATCGACTCCATGGCAAGACATTCCTCCACTTATTTAAGGCATGTTGTTGATCCCTCTAATAATCATTTTAAAAAGGAGTCTCATAGTCCCATCCAGCGTGATGGGAAAATATGAAAAGTTAGCTGCCCTTCTTGACAATACAACCGACAACTCTTCGTCAAACACTCCTACTTGTCGAGGGACGGTCGAGAAGCCACACTGAAGTGTTTGAACCGAGCAGTTCAATCGCCTCTACCATGCGGCCTTTAAAACACATGGAATTGAGAAGAACCAAGAACCAAGAATTGCCAAGAACTGGCAATAGATATAGTATATCATCGTAGGATAAACACAGGTGGTAGTAGAAGTAAAGAGTGAAGATAAGTCTACTACCCTTAGTAAGTGGCCTAGTACATAAAAGCAACAGACTATACATAATTAGTGTGATAAGTGACCCCTGTGTGTAAAGGGATTGTAGTTAGACCCCACAGTGTGTCCACTGTGAGTCGTTCCCCTACCTCTCCACTAGAGGGCGCTTCTGTGGACCTGGAGGCCTGTGCTTCACTTAGCTTGTGTGATAGATAGCATATAGCTAACTTTCGTTGCCGATTCCTGGGTGGTCGACTACTACTTTGTATTATATTCTGCCGGCAAATTAGGTTGGAAGACACATTTTCACTTTTTTTTTTCTCTTTTCTACAATCTTAACGGAGACGTTTGTGTCATAGTTAGTTATGTGTCTTGGTTGAAATCCTCTCTTAGCACACCAAACACACACTGCCTTTGAACTAACGGCTGTCATTAAATATGTAGATATTTAGTCCACTCTTGGGTTTAAAACGCTCATTAAGTCAACTTTACACATTTTTGATGAATTCATTGAAACCGGAGTCTTGACCCAAGAGTCAATTTGCGGCGCAAATGTAGACAGCGAGACAAAAACCAGACAGGAGACGTGTTTTTATTTTTATTATTTAATACATTTTCTATTTGGGACTTGGGCCCATTTGTACCCTAACCCATCACTCTCTGATGATTCTATTAAGTGTTTGTTTCCAACGCCAATTCATCCTTTCCCTGTTCCCTTTTGAGTAGGGTGCCATTATTAAGTGGGTTTTAGGTGTGATAAACCATTACAGGCCGTTTCAAAATTGCTGAAATGGCTAATCCCACTCAACACCTGGTGGTATAATAGAGAGTTACAGAGACACCATGATGCCACAAAGACATGTTTTGCGTAGACATTTACAAACGCATACATTCTATATACATATATAGATGAATCAGAGGGCTGTAACCGTTTTCGATGGTCTGTGATGGCATGGGTCAGTAGTGGCTTGATGGTCCATTGGGGGGGGGCCTAAAAGTGGTACTTGTAGCCTATGACTTGTTGTACACCACTTGTAGCTAATAAATCAATAAAGCTGGAGGATTGAATCATCTTTATTGGTCACATGTACACACAGTGAAACGTATTTCTCTGCATTTAACCCATCCTAGTATGAGGAGCAGTGAGCAGCTAGTGTATATACAGCTGCCCGGGGAGCAGTGTTGGGTCTGGTGCCTTGCTCAAGGGCACCTCGGCAGTGTCAAGGTGTTTCAGGGACTTGAACCGGCAACCTTACAATTCCCAAACCAAGTCCCAACAGACTGAGCTATCCTGTCTAACGAACTTATAACTTGAAGTACAAGTTATAGTACAAGTTAAAGTACAAGCCTACAAGTGGTAGGCTACAAGTGTCACTTGTAGCCTACCACTTGGTATAACACTTATAGCACTTTTAGCACTTGTAGGAAACACTCTAGTACAAAATCCAGACAGGAGAGTATCTATACGCACGCACCTCCCCTGGACGTCTAGCTTTACCCACACATTGCTGCCCTCCGGCACCACAGACACAGCCCTGGACTGGGCTGGCAGCAGTACCAGGGTGTGGCACCGCCACCTAGAGGAGAGGAGGCCACGTGAGGAGAGGAGGCCACGTGAGGAGAGGAGGCCACGAGCTCAAACAACCATGAAACAACCATTAGAAAAGCATACAGGATGGAGTATGCAAGACGACCAATATGGAAATCACATTACGATTATTTTAGTCAATGCTCCCACACCCATTGACCTTGCATTAATTCACTTTGACAAAATTACTTAATTTAACAGTTAATTGAGAAGAAGAACCAAGGACCACTGGCGGCAATAGATCGTAGTAATAATCGTAGAATAAACACAGGTGTCACTCGTGACTTCACTCGTACTTTTCTTCCTCTGCACTGTGCAGATTGTGTGATTGTAGGTGTGTATACTGTAATAGTGTTTTGTGGCGATATTCCATGAAAGTGTTTAATTTGTTGTTGTTATTATATCTAGACCTATACACAACCCTATGGACTAAGGCGGCTAGAATGCTTTATTCTATCTTGGCAAACAGCAACAAAAAAAAGAAAAATACTGTTTGATATCTTTGGGATGAATATGAATGTGTGTTGCAGTGTGAAGCGTCAGGGCCTTCAAGGTATTCAGAGAAGACCCTGGAACTCTCAGATGAGACAAAAAAAATTACGTTGATTTGTTTGTGTTTTTCAGTCCATGCACGACGCATTTGAGTGGTTTTGTGTTGGAAAAACAATGCAACCAATCAGATATTTTTCTGGGTTGCTGGGAAGAAAACCAAAGTATTCCCGATGGCTTTGGCCCTTAGACTGAATGAGAGCGTACGTTTGGATTGACAATTTGATCAACCAATCATATAGTGATTTGTAGCCAATGGGCGTATTCTTTCAGATTTCCCCACAGCTCAATAGGGAGCTAGAAGGTCTACTGACTGGAGCGAGAGTGGATCTACCGTAGTGCTACATTGTTTCCATGTACAACAGGCAAAGATGATGTCGTTGCGGATTTATTGTCGGAACCATTTTCATGACGACCATTCAATGTAAAGATTATTAAAAAAGGCCGTCCAACGCCTGACAATCTTGAGCTGAATCAAGTTGTTAAAGCAGGCTATGTTCGCCATTTTCAGGCTAGCAACTGGGAAAGATACCCGTGGCTAACGGGCTCTACTAACCACAAGAGGCTCTACTGCTGGGAGTGCTTGCTATTTGGGACTGACAAGAGGGCATGTGTTGAACTTTCCTGACTTGCTTCCAGACCGTAGTCGAGGAATACAGGGGATATTGATCCAGGGCCGAAGCACAGGCTTCTGGTTCAATAACCCACTTAATGAACAGACAGGCATGGTTTACTTCCGAGAGGGTTGGATTTATTGATAACTTATTCTAGACAGGTGTACATTGCTACTACTCCCGTTCACTTCCAGACACACACAGACGCTCGCTCCTTCACCTCGCGCTCCCACACACACACGCCACGCCACCTCTCTCTTAAAGGGGTAGGCAGCCTTGCCCTACATGACCCTACTAGTATAACACTACCCCCTCTCTCTTAAAGCGATAGGCAGCCTTGCCATACATGAACCTACTGGTATAACACTACGCCCTCTCTCTTAAAGCGATAGGCAGCCTTGCCATACATGAACCTACTGGTATAACACTACGCCCTCTCTCTTAAAGCGATAGGCAGCCTTGCCATACATGAACCTACTGGTATAACACTACCCCCTCTCTCTTAAAGGGATAGGCAGCCTTGCCATACATGAACCTACTGGTATAACACTACCCCCTCTCTCTTAAAGGGGTAGGCAGCCTTGCCATACATGAATCTACTGGTATAACACTACCCCCTCTCTCTTAAAGGGGTAGGCAGCCTTGCCCTACATGAACCTACTGGTATAACACTACCCCTTCTCTCTAAGGGGTAGGCAGCCTTGCCCTACATGACCCTACTAGTATAACACTACCCCCTCTCTCTTAAAGGGATAGGCAGCCTTGCCCTACATGACCCTACTAGTATAACACTACCCCCTCTCTCTTAAAGGGGTAGGCAGCCTTGCCCTACATTAACCTACTAGTATAACACATGGAATTGGAAAGGCAACTTGTTTTGGATCTGAAAAGCAGTGATCAGCTTTATGACCGGGTTATCGATCCATCCAGAAGGACACGAGAATGGATTTGGTCTTTAAGTGAACATCATTGGTGAGTGAGACTCATTTGTCTTTGCTGGTTTTGTCTCAGTGTTGCATCTCGTTGAGCTGGTTGTTGCATTTTGTTTCCACACACTTGTTGACTGATTAGTTAATGGCTGTCTTGAGTTTGTTAAGCATTGTTGTGCATTTAAATTGAGAGTTTTGACTTGATCTTTCTTTGCATCGCATAACGTGAAAAGACTTAACGTAACTAAGAGCCGCGATCAATAATCACCACATTTCTCGCGCATATGTCTTAGCACTGTCAAAACATCTCAACTTAAATCCTCCCATTATGGACGTTATGTGACATTGAGTGTTTTCCTCTCTATTGAGCCAGTAAGGAAAAGTCTAAATGCAGCTTTATGAGAGGAAAACACTTAATGTAACATAACTTCCGTATTTAGGTATTTAGGTGTTTTGTGACAGATGAAAGTGCTATACACAAGACATATGTACAAGACATATGCCAGAGACATTTGGTGATTATTGATCGCTGTTTTGGAACTTTAAGTTACGTTAAGCCTTTTCACGTGAAGCGTGTTAGACCGTCCCTTTAACCGATAGCCTGTGTGTGGTGGTCTGTGTTGGGCTGTTACTTCACTACATGGACACTGCTTTGACAACTAGGGTCCACTTGGAAATTAGCTGCGACAATCTGATCTTCCTTAATGAGATAAGGCATAAAGTGACTCCTCCGTGACGTCTGTCTGACTAGAACAACGGGGGGGGGTCTACAGAAGGTCCAATTGTGATGGACACGCTTCGCCACTGGTATGCTGTAAAGGGTGGCGCATCAAACATGCAATCTCAGGAGGAAGATTCTGAATACAGGCCATGGGTCTCTCAGCTGTGTCTGTCCTCCGCTGCTAGGAAGGGACATTGGGCAGAATGTTAAAAAGCAAAGACAATATATTTGACTACATGAAGACATTACGATTTTAGGAAATTCACTGCAATTCAATGAAATAATAATAATAATGTAATAATGAAACATGTGACTGTTGTGTTCAGAGTTCCTCGCCGTTAGGCGATCCACCTCAGCGTCACTAGAAGAATTCACACCTCGTAGTCACCGGTCTATTAGTTGTTCTTTATTGATAAAAATGATACCCTAATACAGCAATCTAAGATAGATGAGTGAATACTCAAATACAGAACCCTACAGGGACCAGGACACAAGAGCTTCGTACCACCCAGACCCGTGGTGTCCAGTTAGCTGACCAGTAGTCTACTCAAGTGCCCCGATTCCTTCGATACACAATACTTTTATATGGTTTCTCCGCCCATTTGGTGGTGCCGAGTTCTTCTCCATCCAGGTGGCTTTTCGTCATACGTGTTGTTCTCCCCTTCTCAGATGGCGCCCATGTCTGCGGGTGTCACCAGTCAGCTCTCACTTCCTCAAAGCTGTTTTAGGCTCCCCGTCTGGTACTCTGTGTCCCCGCTTTGATACCCTAGCTTGTTTCACAACTTGCTCTTTCCTATTTCCTTAGTCTGCATTAATTGCTGCACACACACATAATGCTTAGGCCAGGGGGACATTTGATGACTCTGACACCCTGGGGGACAACCTCCAAGCCTTCCCTTCACCCAGACATTGGGGCCCCTGACGGGACATGGCCTGGCTGTGACCGGTTAATTAGTTCCAGACATCGCATGCACCTGATATACATATAGTTATTTTACTCCACATGACTTGTGTGGATGGTGGTTGGGGAGAGGGGGAGACCGAGACCTCTTGACTCTCCCTGAGTTTGGAAGGCCGGGCCTCCGGAGAGGCTGAGTGCGACCTCTTCTTTCCAGCTCTTTCAGGATCCGACATTTTACGTTATGTTTATAAGCTAAAAAAATAGGTCTGTTCGTCAAATGTGTCAATGCTTTCTGAGTGATTATATTATATAATTGATTGTGTGCAGAGTATTAGTTATGTAGTTAAGTATTAGTTATCGAATGTATAATCCATATTAAATAAATCATTCATTGTGTTATACTTAGGTGGTCTAACTGAGATCATGAAACAGTTTCAAGTCAACAAGGGGACATGTATTATTATAATACATAATAATAATACATAAATAATAACATTAGAGCTAACATATGTGACTTCTACAAGGTCCCGCCTCCACTAGCAGGAGGAGCTCTTCTTCTATCAGCCAATAGGCCTATATCACGTTAGATTAGAAAGCCGGAAGTACCCGTTAAAAATGGCTGAAGCAGTGTATCCCAAGTTCCGGTTAATGCATTCACCTTGGCATTCACCATGGAGGACAGTTATCGCTGGACAACATCGCTGCATAACCTTCCAAAAGTCGGTCCAGACGATGCGGTTCAACTAGTGAATGAACTACAGTGAAGAAGTCTAAATCAGAATCATACAATTCCCCGACATTGTGTCTTGTGGCCCTATCTGGATATATCGCCATATAACGAAGGCAATTTTGTGTAGGAGCAGAGGTATGCCTATGTATTTAATACAGGCTATTTATTTGATGGATTTTGATCATTTCAATGTACCTTTTCATTTACATGTTAATATGTAGTGTGCAGCTGTATATTTCTAAAAGGGAATGCCTGTTATTCTTGTGAATATGAGTTGTCTTAAAATAAAAGCGCTTGTGACATACTTGTGGCATTGCGTTAAAACTGAATTTGTATTAAAATACCGATATATATCGTATATCGCGATGTAGCCTAAAAATACTGGGTTTTAGTCCATATCGCCCAGCCCTACTTGGGACCAGTGCTTTTAATCACACACATACCCGACAATATGTGGCTCTATTCGGATGAGAGATGGAGTGTGTGTGGGGGTCAGGACCAGTGCTTTTAATCACACACATACCCGACATTATTAGCCTATTCCGCCCACTTTTCGAGACGTATATGCTCTCCTTGTCAAAGTGCAAACTGCAGACATACGCGCTACCCCTGAGAACATGAAACGAGGGACCTTCATCCTCCTCATCAGCCTCACATAAGACTTGCGGAGGAGTTTGTCTTTGGGTAAATGGTGTAAACTGAGGTTGGGCTGTCTCTGTTTAGACGTTGAGCAGCCGGTACACCTGATAACAGAGAGGAGGGGAGGCGGACACAGTTTGTCACGTATCTGGGGTAACTACCGGAAGTAAGAGTACACTGCTCTGCGATTTTTAAGGCTCCGGAAGCAGGAAGTGTGATATAGGCCTATAGCGATGGAGAGAGAGCTAACAATGTGACTTCTACAAGGTCCCGCCTCCACTTCTTCTATCAGCCAATAGCATGAGGAGCTCTTCTTCTATCAGCCAATAGTGATGGGGAGAGAGCTATTGTGACATCTACAAGGTCCCGCCTCCACCTTTCTATCAGCCAATAGGGATGGAGAGAGAGAGCTGCCCATGGTTCAGTCTATGGAGGAGGGTACCAAGAAGATCACGGGTCGTCGTTGCTGTATTTTGGAAGGATATTATCGTCCAAATAAACCCCGCTAAACGTGTTAACTGGTTATTCGGTGTTGAATGATTAACTACGCTTACGTTTGATTATTTTCCTTAGCCGTGTTTGTGTGTGTGTGTGTGTGTGTGTGTGTGAGAGAGAGCGAGAGAGAGAGGTTATCCTGGGTGTTGGGTGTGCTTCACGCTAGCTGTGGAGCTAGCCACCGTCCAGTAGCACGGGGAAGTAAGGGTAAGTGAAGAAAATATGTATGTATATATATATATATATATATATATATATATATATATATGTGTGTGTGTGTGTGTGTGTGTGTGTGTGTGTGTGTGTGTGTGTGTGTGTGTGTGTGTGTGTGTGTGTGTGTGTGTGTGTGTGTGTGTGTGTGTGTGTGTGTGTGTGTGTGTGTGTGTGTGTGTGTGTGTGTGTGTGTGTGTGTGTGTGTGTGTGTGTGTGTGTGTGTGTGTGTGTGTGTGTGTGTGTGTGTGTGTGTGTGTGTGCATCGCGTCCATCCGTCTAGGTGCCATCCGCTATAAAGCGTGATGGTTTAAGGCCTTGTTGTAAACAGAGAATGCTACTAGCTAGTGCTACCAGCTACTATAGCTAGTGCTACCAGCTATTGGTTAGCAACATGTTGTTGTTGTTCTTACACATATATATCAAAGTGTTGATACATGGAGTTAGTACATAGCTTGCTTGTCAAATAGAATAACCTTTTGTTAATGTTTTTGTTTTTTAAAGGTGGATGAAATGTCGAGATCCCAGTCACCACATTACAGGTGAACAGCGATGTTTATGTTATTAGTCAACTTGTTATGTTGATTTGATACGTAGAATGAATTTATTTATTTAGAATAATAATTATGTATTATGTGCTACCCTCTGTGAAAAGTAAAGTTGAGCGCTAAATATGTATGTATATTTGTGTGTGTATATATATATATGTGTGTATATATATATGTATGTATATATACACATTGTGTGTGTGTACTGCATATAAGAATGAAATGCTAAGAACCGTTCTAATTTGCCCTCTATCCCCCATCCAGAATTAGCCACCGTGGAAACCCTTCCCGCAAGTTTCCGTGGGATGAGCCAGGCTTTGATCCCAAGAAGGTAGTAGCCCACCTGGATGCCAGGCCTCAGCATAGGGAGCTACGGTCCAGAGAAGAATCCTCGCCATTCTTCAACAAGGAGGACGTTGAAGCCCCTGGTTTCCGTGGGAATCGACGTCCCTCGTACCCAGACGAGATGGGCCGTAGGACGCCACCATACTTCCCTGACAAGCCAAACTACGGCGAGCACAGGAGGCTATCGCCAAATGAGCCCCACCACAGGCACGATGGCCAGGTAAAGGCAGGCCGATGGAGAGAAGAGGTCAGGGACCACAGTGTTCCCGGGGGTAGGTCCCGAAACTCACCCCAATGTTTGGCCAGAGAGAGGTTGCCATCTTCTGACTTTCATTCAATGGATCCCTCTATTGGCTGGAGAAAAGGAGGACATGGCAGGAACCAGGAGAGACCCAGAAACCTCAGCCCTAGAGCACCCGACAGGCAAGGGAGAGGAGAGGAAATGATCCAGGAAAGGAGGGATAAGCGTTCACACATGGAGAGTCGTAAAGAGGACCCTTATCGAGACAGAAGCCCCATCTCAAATCAACACGGGATGGGCATGGAGGGCCATGTGCACCCTGGGTAAATTTCTTATCTTTGGTTCAAGGACTTCCCATTGATTTATTTTCCGAAGTGCAAAATCACTCAACTGCTCATTGTCTGTGCCTGCCTCAAATAACATACATAACATAACAAGTATTGATGGGTGAAGATGCATATGGCTTAATCATATTGAAGAAGTATTTTTCCGCTGAAAAGTAGGGCTTTTCATAAAACGAAGCTGTATGCAGTATAAAGACGCAACAAAATAGAAACAGAGGCTACAGAGAACAAGGGTTCCATCAATGACAACGACAAGCCCTAGAGCCGGCAAACGACGTGAAGCGCATCACCCGGCAAACACATTTGCAAAACTAAATGGAGGGGAATTGATCATTGTTCACTTCCATACACTACCTACATTGTGAATTAGTGGTACAAACCTGGTTTAAATCTGGCATAGATTAGATTAAAGTCCACACCAGCGTTCAAACACGTTCAAACCACCCCAAATTAATCGTACTATCGTGATTTGATTAAAATGGAGAAAACGGCACAGGGCACCTGTTTAGTCTTAAGTGTGTAAGTATTTCTCTATATCGTTAGGGTAATGACTGATATTTATTAGTTGAACTCTTAAGACTCCAACTTGTTTACAACCTTGGAGTTACAGTATTAAATCTATGATCAGAATGGCAGATATTGTGAAATGGAAAACATCACAATATACCTCTCTAAATTATGTAATTTACCATCATTATAGGTCAATATTCACAAACTAAGGGAAATTGAGTGTAGTCACTTCTTACAGGTTACTATAGCGATTGTCTGTCCAATGTATAACGGTTGAACAACCTCACCTGCTCTTATGTCAACACAGGTACGGGGAAGAGGAGGAGGTGGAGCTTAGGCATCGACCCAGAGATGGGTACAGAGAGGCGATTGGGGATGTTCGTGGATTGAAACCCCTTGTGGTCGAACACGGTCATGGCTTCATAAAAAACCGGGGACCACCAGAGTGGGATATGATTGATGGTGGCTGTCAAGACATGATGCACCACAGCCGACCCAGACAGATGGGGTTCCAGCCAACCCACGATGGGAGTTCAAACAGGTCTGAGCCCTGGGCGGAGAGAGAAACAGACTCAGGCTGTGAGTCTAGAAGAGGCCCCATGGGGAATGACAAAACCAACCAACCTGGGAAGTTTCCTCTGCAGAAAGGCCAGGATAACTTCAGAGGAAGGATGGACATTGGCCGAAGGGGTGGTATTCATGATAGAAAGTTGGCAGCTAGCCCAATGCAAAACCCCCCACACTCACAGAAATTCCCCCAGGGGCCGCAATACTTTTCCCAAGAACTTCAGGACTTTCCCAGACCGGGGCGTCAAGAGTTCCCCAGACCGGGGCGTCAAGAGTTCCCCAGACCGGGGCGCCAAGAGTTCCCCAGACCGGGGCGCCAAGAGTTCCCCAGACCGGGGCGCCAAGAGTTCCCCAAGCAGGGGCGTCAAGAGTTCCCCAAGCAAGGGCGTCAAGAGTTCACCAAGCAGGGGCATCAAGAGTTCCCCAAGCAGGGGCATCAAGAGTTCCCCAAGCAGGGGCATCAAGAGTTCCCCAAGCAGGGGCATCAAGAGTTCCCCAAGCAGGGGCATCAAGAGTTCCCCAAGCAAGGGCATCAAGAGTTCCCCAAGCAAGGGCATCAAGAGTTCCCCAGACCTGGGCATCAAGAGTTCCCCAAGCAGGGGTGTCAAGAGTTCCCCAAGCAAGGGCGTCAAGAGTTCCCCAAGCAAGGGCATCAAGAGTTCCCCAAGCAGGGGCATCAAGAGTTCCCCAAGCAGGGGCATCAAGAGTTCCCCAAGCAGGGGCATCAAGAGTTCCCCAAGCAGAGGCATCAAGAGTTCTCCAAGCAGGGGCTGCAGCAGTTCCCCCCGGACCACACAGAGTTTAACCAGGGATGCCAAGGACAGACTTACAGGGAGCAAAGGGAGAATGATTGTGACATAGGACCCAGACAGGAGGACCCTGGGTGGGGAAAACATTCTAAACCCAACACGGAGAGAAGCACCATGTCTAATGAAAGGTCTAGACCCCTGGACCCGGTTATGCCCAGTGGGAGAGAACACCGATTGAATAATCAAAAGGAGTCGAGTGAGGTGATGGAGGTTTCGGAGGAGACCCTGACCATAAAAGTGGACATGAACCGTCCTGTGAGCAAAAACAGGTATAGTATTCTCAAATGTAAAGGGTGAAGGGTGAAAGTTCATGTTTTTTTCTTTAATAACTGCCAGCAAGATTGACTAGAGGATCAGCCAGGGAAGCAAATGTAATTCATTTAGTGGAGTAATAGAGTGGAGTGCATGGTTAAGGAAACTTGACAAGATGTATGGAGAGAGCTACCTCTCGCAACTTCTGTGTTGGTCTGCTCAATAACGCATTACATGAATGCAATGATCCTTAGGGATGATGTTCATGCTGTCATTTGGGCAGTCTCAATGTCTGAAGACAACTGAGAACAAGTTGTCTGGGAACAAGGTCTACAAATAATCTTGGAAACTGGAAATCAGTATTTACACTTGCTTAGGAGTCATTTGCTGAAAAGGCTGAATATGTGTTTGTCTCAAATTGGAGGTGCATTGGAACATTTGAAAGATGAAACTGGACCAACAGTGGATTCACACACTGACATCATCCATCTCATTGGCAAGGACTAGTTTGTTATGGAGATGACCAAATCCCTCAATTGTCAAGCTGTCAAGCTTTCAATTTCTTTAATCTCCAAAGTTGCATACCTTTCACATTAAGGATTGACCAGAGCTGAAGGGATCAATAGTAAGCTTTAAGTGGTGTACAATGCCCCATTGCAGAAGGATGTGTGGATATTATGCTTTACTCAGACATTTGTATGACGTGAGGACTATATTCACTTGAAACCTGTTGGAAAACTCAAATGAAACTTCTAAGGATGATGGTGGAGCATCTAGCACAACACAAACTGAAACAACAAGCATGTCCAGCTTACTCTCCAAATGTATTTTAAACTACTCAAAATAAATGAAGAAGTAACTTGTGACCACGCTGGAAGATGATTTTCCAGTACATCTTCTGTGCAGATGAAAGGCTTTGGGCATCAACACACACACACTTTGGGACATCTAAGGCCAGAGGAACTGCAATTCATTGCACTGATTGGTTGTCCAACCAACCAGCAATAATACACCTAGCAGACACCAGTGACTTCTACGAATTATCATTGTCAGCGTTGACCTAACTACTGAGATTTGAAAATAGAAGAGGATCAAGTGGCCATCACCGCAACATACAATACAATCAAGATGACTGCATTTAATGGTCATTGGAAACAAATCCTTTTGATAATGTGAAGATCGCAATTTATATTATCATTCAACATCTTCAAGCAAGGCATTATTGAAAGAAGACCTTTTTACAGACAAACTTGAGTATTGCAAGTCTTATTTGGTTCTTATTTGATGTTTTTGTGTGTGTCTAGAGAATGTATCTGACAGAAGAGTGATCACATATTGGAGTAAAAAAGATGTGACAAACTTTCCAACATTTGCAACTCCAGAGACTTATTCAACCATCCAAGTTATACATGGGTTATATGGTTCATGTATGACTCGGCAGAAGCACCAATAATGGAACAACTAGCTACTTCACGCCCTTGGAAACCTGTAGGGGATGGAAGTGTGAAAATATTCTTAATTCATTGCCTATTTCTACAACATCCAAGCGTACACGGATTGGAAAATATATACTCCAACCAACAGCTGCAAAAAGATCAGAATTTGTGTGGAGGTGGTGATGTCCAGTCATCCTTGTCTACTTGTTAAACAGTTTTGGGCACTTTTTGCGACTCTATGGAAGGACACAGGTGTGCTCACCGGACGGGAGTGATATCACTTCCCCTTCTGATGATTTGAGCCCCGTCTCATAATGGACCAGAGAGACCTTTTGTGGAAGGGAATGAAACGTCACAGCCGAACGCACTATCTGGAACACACCGCTGCTAGTTCCCTGGTGAGGTACACTGCAGATGGAGAGCTCGGTCAAATCCACAATGAGTTGCACTCAATTAATCCAAAGACGCCTCAAAGAACCACGATGTGTAAAACACAAGGAGCCAAGTGGCTCTGGTGACCATGGAGTCTGCGGACTTGATTTCTGGGAAGTGGAAAATAAAGATGGAGGAAGGCATCAGATTATCCACCGGCAATCTTTTGTAAATTTTGGAGAGCAGCAAGAAAAAGTGAACTTTCACTCCCACCCGTACATACTACATGCAGTTCACTTCCTGTCTCTTTCTCAACCTTTTCACATACCTAAAGCCTAGCATGCATGCTATTAGTTTATGGTCTGTATAATGCAGGTTTCATTTTGCAGATGAATGTCTGTTATGTAAGTTGTTGTCACTCTGTGCCTCCCAAGGTAAGTTTGTTTTGTAAGATAAAGACTCATGTATTGTGTGTATTTGATGTTAAAGTTGTAGCACTAATTAATTTAATAATTGTTGAATTGTACTGCCTCTGGCCCTATTCTGCCTGGGTCACAAAAACAACCTAAAATGCCTTTCAGTTATTGATGGATGCTGTTTTTAGCCGTGGTTATTGAGTTGAGTCCTCTCTCTGTCTCTCCTCCACAGTGCTCTGTGCTACTCCTCTGACAGGCAGCTGTCTCTGGACTTGGTCAATGTTGGCCGCCAGCGGCTTGACTTCCTGCCCATGATGGAACATTCTGGAACCTACAGTGAGAACACGGTGCGCTCGGGAACCTTCGCACAGGAGATCATTACGTTGGTGCACCAGGTCAAAGGTCAGCCCGCCCTTAGCAGACAAAAAGCGTAACGCAGCAGTGTTTCGAAATGGTTTGCGTTTAGAAATGTTTAGCATTGCTCTCCCCGGTTTTCTTTTCCTACTACAGAGCAGTATTTCAGAGGCAACGCCATCTCGTTGAACCAGCGGTTCTCTACACCCCAAGATGGCCTCCCCAAAGCGCAGGAGGACAAGGTGGCGACGGAGGACCAGCGGCCCACACTCAACAAGTGGGTCTGGTGGTTGTCTGACATCCAACATGAGTGGCTATAAAGGGAGCTCATTGATCCGTCCACCCTTATTATTTGACCGTTATTACTATCAGACATTTCAGTCTAAAGTGGATTTAAAGTGTTCTAAGCATGTTGCTAAAGATTGTACGCTTAAGCAGCCCTGGAAAGAGGGATCCCCAACTCTTAGGGGGGATTAAAATACTGTCGTTAAGCCCTTTGAGACTTACTACCATTTAAAGGCTCTACAAATTAAACATTTGACTTGACTGCTAGACTGCAGACACTTGAAGTTGATAGACAGAACACACACTCCTAACCGCTAGTCTTTCCCGTTTGTTTAACTACCCCTATAGTGTTTCGTTGATGCCTTAAATAAGCGTGTGTCTTTGGTCTGTCTTGGTGTCTTTGGTGTGTCTTGGTGTCTTTGGTCTGTCTTGGTGTCTTTGGTGTGTCTTGGTGTCTTTGGTCTGTCTTTGTGTCTTTGGTGTGTCTTGGTGTCTTTGGTCTGTCTTTGTGTCTTTGGTGTGTCGGTGTCTTTGGTCTGTCTTGGTGTCTTTGGTGTGTCTTTGGTGTCTTGGTGTCTTTGGTGTGTCGGTGTCTTTGGTGTGTCTTGGTGTCTTTGGTCTGTCTTGGTGTCTTTGGTGTGTCGGTGTCTTTGGTGTGTCTTGGTGTCTTTGGTGTGTCTTGGTGTCTTTGGTGTGTCTTTGGTGTCTTGGTGTCTTTGGTGTGTCTTGGTGTCTTTGGCATGTGTCTTTGGTGTCTTTGGTCTGTCTCTGGTGTCTTTGGTCTCTGGTCTGTCTTTGGTGTGTCTTGGTGTCTTTGGTCTCTGGTCTGTCTTGGTGTCTTTGGTCGGTCTTTGGTGTGTCTTTGGTGTGTCTTGGTGTCTTTGGTCTGTCTTGGTGTCTTTGGTGTGTCTTTGTGTCTTTGGTCTGTCTTGGTGTCTTTGGTCTGTCTCTGGGGTGTCTTTGGTCTGTCTTGGTCTGTCTTTGGTCTGTCTTTGGTGTGTCTTGGTGTCTTTGGTCTGTCTTTGGCGTGTCTTTGGTGTGGGATGTTCTGCTGATGGTCTTCTTGTCCCCAGGCGCTTCACCATGACCATGAACACGGTGGCTCTCGCTCCTGTGTTTGCATTGCAGGTAGGAACCTCTCCTCCCAACTGCTGAACGCTTTGTTATTCTGTGCTTCAGTTTCCTTCTACACTCTGTACATGTACACTTATATTCTTTAAGTCATTTAGCTTTTATCCAAGGCAAAATCCCCCTGGGGTTTGAACCTACAACATTCTTGGTCGAAACAACCGCCTGATAAATCATTTAAAAAATATATACAAACGTATTTGATGTTCACTTGCGGATTCCAGTCTTATTGTCCTTTTAAACAACCAAAGCGCTGGGTGTATCAGGACATCGACCCACGGCTCAATTGTGTTGCGTTGAATGTGTTCCTGCAGCCAGAGCCGCAGGAGCCTCCGAGAGACCCCGACGACCTGAGGAACAACCTGGAGCGTCGGAGGCAAGAGAGGACGGAAGGGGTGAAGATCACCATCTCTGGAGGGGCCCACGGGGCCCCGGGGCCCTCCAGGTAACCACCAATCAGTTATGCAGCAGAAGATAGATGCACCTGTTGAATTTGACTGGTTGACTTGCCGATTTTAGGTTTTTCTTTTCCACATACACAAACTTTTTTGTAACTTTTCTTTAATGTAAAATAACAGGACTCAAAACAAACCTTAAAATACACAAAGTGCTCCGTAAACCAAACACATTCTATTTTTATTTATTTTTTGTACAAAAAAAATCCAACTGAAAATTGCAGCGCATCCCACAGAATGTAACATGTTTAACTTTCCCAAAAGCAAGCGGTGTGGCAGATCAATGCATCTTCAGGTTATCTGTGGCTTCCTTCAGGTCCGTGGCGCCCAGCCCAATAGATGGAAAAACGTCTAGTGCCATCTTGTGGTGGTGTTTGTTGTTCACAGCTGTTCCTCCAGGGGGCACTCACACCTGCTCCGTGACGGGTCACTCACACCTGCTCCGTGACGGGTCACTCACACCTGCTCCGTGACGGGTCACTCACACCTGCTCCGTGACGGGTCACTCACACCTGCTCCGTGACGGGTCACTCACACCTGCTCCGTGACGGGTCACTCACACCTGCTCCGTGACGGGTCACTCACACCTGCTCCGTGACGGAACCATCCTGCCGTGCATCCGTGTACATTTGAGTGGCGATGAGAAATATGAGATGTCTCTAATGGCATTAATGATCATCTAAAGCAATATTATCAATGTTAAGAAGACCTTAGTAAACGTGGCAATTCTGACCATCGAGTGTTGAAGATAAAATGTAGCATGTGAATGTGCTCTCATGGCGTATCATTCGGTACAAAATGGAGGCTATTTAATGTTCTCTGGTGTTATTGTCTCCTCACCACCTGAGACCACGATGTGGGATATTCTTCCTTCACCCTCAGTGAGCCGGCGGCCATGTTTGGAGAGAGGTTTGGGGAGCAGGAAGGAGAGGCAGGGTTCCCTGAGAGGCCGGCTAACGCACCTCAAGGCCCCACAAACCTCAAGGTGAGAGCAAATTAGCTTTCTTTATTTCCTGCTTTTTGCCCCCAAAATAAGAAGAACTATTCCTGCAGGTGTTCTAAAGAGAGGAGAGAGACGTGAACTTCACAAAACACATTTCTGAAAATGATTCAACATTTTCAGATCAGATAATATTCATTCATCAGAAACAAATGCTATATATCCATCCATATATGTAAATTATCCATTTATTTAACTGGTGGTCTTGTCATACTCGCTGAAGGAAAACGTGACGGCCACAGGGGGGCGCTAGTCTGTCACTGTCCGTCATTCAACCTTCATTTAGAGTTAAGCATGCGGATGCCACATGGATGACATTAGTTTTCAGTAGCCAGAACTGCGACGACAGATAATTTCATAGATGGCCATAGACCGCACACCTGGACCTCTGTCTGTCATTCTGTAACGGCTCCATCATCGCTGGGAAAAGATCTCTGGAGAAGAGGCAATCGGTCATTGAAGCAACGGTTGAGAAGCCTGGAGCAGGTGTTGGTGTTAGTGTTCTTTGGCCCCGCCTCCTCTAGTTCAGGTGTTGGTGTTAGTGTTCCTTTGGCCCAGCCTCCTCTAGTTCAGGTGTTAGTGTTCCTTTGGCCCCGCCTCCTCTAGTTCAGGTGTTGGTGTTCCTTTGGCCCCGCCTCCTCTAGTTCAGGTGTTGGTGTTAGTGTTCCTTTGGCCCCGCCTCCTCTAGTTCAGGTGTTGGTGTTCCTCTGGCCCCTCCTCCTCTAGTTCAGGTGTTGGTGTTAGTGTTCCTCTGGCCCCGCCTCCTCTAGTTCAGGTGTTGGTGTTACAGTGTTCCTCTGGCCCCTCCTCCTCTAGTTCAGGTGTTGGTGTTACAGTGTTCCTCTGGCCCCTCCTCCTCTAGTTCAGGTGTTGGTGTTAGTGTTCCTCTGGCCCCGACCTCCTCTAGTTCAGGTGTTGGTGTTACAGTGTTCCTCTGGCCCCTCCTCCTCTAGTTCAGGTGTTGGTGTTACAGTGTTCCTCTGGCCCCTCCTCCTCTAGTTCAGGTGTTGGTGTGACAGTGTTCCTCTGGCCCCTCCTCCTCTAGTTCAGGTGTTGGTGTTACAGTGTTCCTCTGGCCCCTCCTCCTCTAGTTCAGGTGTTGGTGTTAGTGTTCCTCTGGCCCCGACCTCCTCTAGTTCAGGTGTTGGTGTTACAGTGTTCCTCTGGCCCCTCCTCCTCTAGTTCAGGTGTTGGTGTTAGTGTTCCTCTGGCCCCGCCTCCTCTAGTTCAGGTGTTGGTGTGACAGTGTTCCTCTGGCCCCTCCTCCTCTAGTTCAGGTGTTGGTGTGACAGTGTTCCTCTGGCCCCTCCTCCTCTAGTTCAGGTGTTGGTGTTAGTGTTCCTCTGGCCCCGCCTCCTCTAGTTCAGGTGTTGGTGTTACAGTGTTCCTCTGGCCCCTCCTCCTCTAGTTCAGGTGTTGGTGTTACAGTGTTCCTCTGGCCCCTCCTCCTCTAGTTCCAGAGAAGAGGAGCAGCTCCCTTCAGTCAGCACGTGGCCCCCCGAGGTCGCGCCAACGCTCGCGTCGGCAACCGCCTCGGGCCGCACCCCAGCGATAGAAACCATGGCAACCGCGGAGCTGGTAAGCGAGGCCCATCTTCATCAACATGTCCACAGAGTTCTCTGCGTAGGTCAGGCTGGCAGAAGGTATGCTAGCCGGTTCAGGCTGAGGGGAGCATGTTTGAGGCTAAACCTGCCCTTTTTGATTGTATTATTTATTCTTATTGATATTTCCAACGTTAAATCAGAACTAAGTCTATGAACCTCTACTTTCAAGAATGATGTTTTTGTATGTTGTCCATCTCTGTCCCTCCCTCCTGGTAGGAGCCCGTTTCAGAGAGGAGAGAGGCCAGTTCCGTCCGGTTTAAATGCTCCAGGGCCTCGTGGATGAAGATTTGGTGATGACATTTCCTTTGAAACTGTGACTTTTTTACTGCTGGTCTCATACTTCACTTGTCATTTGTTTGTGTTTTATTTAGTTCTTATGCAGTAGCCATGTCAGATTGGTTCTGGGCACAAATCTACTGTGAATGTTTATGTGCTGTATACATGGCGTCACGTTTCAGTTGAACTCTTATGGTTTTGGGCCTCCTCATTTGACCCATGGCCCAGCTACTCATGCTGGGTTTGTGATGTTTAAGTTGACCGGCCTTTGGGGTAGGAACCAACCAGGTCCTCTATTTTACTCTGTTGTCAGGATTTGTACTTTACTGGTAAAGTGAAACTGATGCTTGGTATGTAAATAAAAATGTAATTTGTTTAAAAAAATGTTTCTGTTGATTATTTAATGCAACACAGTTGTTGGCATGTCACAGTGCCAAGAGAGAATTCTGAAGTTATGAATTATACTTAATGAAAGTTGTATCTACTTGGTAATCTACTTGAGTCATAAATGTGTAGCATGAAGGAAGAGACATAAACCTTTCAAAAACTTTTTCACATCATCATATACAACGAGATCATGCTCAACAATTGTTATTTTGCTGTGCAGTTTGCATAATATACATTCAATTCAGATACGGTAATGTAATGTAGTTAATGTAAATTTCCCTTTTTTATTGAACATTCTTTCACAAAATATCTTTAATCACTGATCAGTCTAATTATTTAAAGAGGCAAGGTATAAGGAAAGAGTTCACATCGTTGGAGTCTAATAGGGTTCTGCTTTACTCTTCAGCGAGAACCCAAGATGATCAGGATTCATATGGAAATTAGCTTATAGACGTAACAAATACAGAAAAAATGCATATTTTCAGCTTATTGAAAATGGAAACCTTCGGAGAGCAGAAAGTCTGTCATTTAGTGCGTTCATAGCAGTACTAGTACTAGTACTAGTAATACTACAGTAATTCAGTTCTGTTTGTCTTCAGTGGAGACCGAGAGGAGGTAGAACCCTGGCGTAAGGCAGGGAGAAGGAAGCGTTTAAGGCCTCAGAAGTAATGTTTTGAAGAGGCCTCTGCGTTCAGAACTTTTGAGCCCATTGTAGTGTTTGGTTTTGGGTCTCGTGACTTTAGAAGAAGCGTTACCCTGTTGTGTTCTGTCCTAGATCAACTGAGACCCCGACAGATGACATCCCAAAGGGCCGTCAACTGATCTATCAGCCAGGTAACGGCTTATCCAGTCTCCGTGATCTATCGGGAGAGGTTGGTTAGTTCCCCAAACCAGCACCTGTCACTCAGACGTGGAGGCTTGACTGCTGTTGTTTTCCTTAGAAAGTGTAGGTTTAGCTTCGACTACCGCCGGTTTAGACCAGACATAAAAACCCAGTTATGTGGGCCCTGCAGGTGTGTTGGTCTCCAGGGGACCATGACCAGAGCAGGGTGGTTCTGTGCAGTAAGAGTCAGAGGTGAGAGACGCAGGGGAGGGGTCTGAACATCACATCCATGTTTTCCTCCATGATGATGTCATATCGACACATGACGGACCTGGGAGAGAAGCGTGAAGCCGGGGGAAGAGAAGAGTCATTTGAATTGTGTGTGAGCATTTGAGATGGTCAGACCTGACAGACATCAGTATCGGCAATAAAATAAAAACAGAATTCCAAAAAACAAACGCCAGTCCACTGCTCTCAACATTGCTAACACAACAGAATGTTTTAAATTCAAAGCCGTGTGATGTGAGGTCCGGTGTCCTGTGACTCATCGATGGTTTGTAGTACCGTGTGTGTGTGTGTGTGTGTGTGTGTGTGTGTGTGTGTGTGTGTGTGTGTACATGTGATTGTGATGTGAGCATCTCGCCCTCTGTGGGGGGGTAGCTCACCTCTCGGGACGGTCCAGGGGGGTCAGGCGGATGCTCAGCAGTCTGATCTTGTAGCGGGGGCCCATCACGTTCCTGATGCTGACCCTCAGGGAGACCTTCTGGACCGGGTGCACGTCCTCCTCAAACTGGGCCAGCAGCCGCGTGGACGTGTACTGCTCGAAGGGGATCAGCTTGCTGGGGGGAGAGGAGGAGGAGGGTGGGTCTGCGCTGGTCATTGTGTGTGTGTGTGTGTGTGTGTGTGTGTGTGTGTGTGTGTGTGTGTGTGTGTGTGTGTGTGGAGTTGAGGAACAGTGTTCACCAGAAGAGAGCCTAATATAAAAAATAGAGTCAATAAAAAAAAGTTTTGTCTCCAAACGTTTTGGAGACAGAGGCCAAGGGCAGCCCAAAACAGGTCAAAGGTCGAATTGGTTGAGAGCTGGGAGGTGCACCCATAGCCACATAGTACTAATATACACAACCTTTTTTCTTGTATCACTAATATAGACAGCCTGTGCTGTCTATATTAGAGGCTGTGCTTAATGTTTTACATCTTAAATTTAGATTATTATTATTATTATATTGACTATTAAGGAAGGCGTATGTATTCAGTAGGTCTGTCAAACAAGCTGAATCAAAACATATGTCAAATAATATATCATATAAAACATTTATCAAGTCACTTTGTGGATGGAACCTGTTGATATCCACGCCAAAGCCTCCTACTCAGTATATATATATGTATATACGTTATATATACTATTTATATACTATATATATAGTATATATATATAGGTATAGTGCGACTCACTGGTCGAGGCGGGTCTCTGTGTAGTGGCGGCCGTTGTGCAGTCTGAGGTGCACCGCGCCCCAGCGGAGGTGCTGGTTCCATGTCACCATGTCCACCCTGTAGCTCGCTTCTGCCACACACAGGACACACGCGGCATTACACCTGCAGGCTTGGGGTTCAACTGACCCAACGGAACGCCACATCCTCACGTCCTCATCTGACACAACCCCTCCGGATCGGACCTGATTGGAACACAATCTCTTCTGGATTTCACTTGACGATCTTCGTATATTGGTGATATTCATCGGGTCCGATTGACCTTTGGATAAACTTCTCATAACACTGTGTATGGCTGTGTTGGCCAGTGCTTTAACACACACAGGTGTTACACTACCGACCCGTCTGGGTTTACCCTGCTGTGACAGCGCTGTGAAAAGGGTCCATGGTCCGCAGGTGTTATCTTCCCTCTAGTTTGGTCCTCTACCCGTGCCCCGGGGCACAAGAAGCAGACCCATAACTAAGTGTCTGACCATGACACCACTGTGAAAAGAGTGTGCTGTGGTCGTTTAGACCCTGAATCCTTCCCATCATGATCACGTAGCGTCCATCTGGGGGGACTGAGAGGCTTCTAGCATGACTCGTATCAGGGGGAACTCACTGCGGTATGGCAGGGCCGCCGTGGTGCTGAAGTACGCCTTGGTCTGACCCAACTGCAGCAGCGTATCCTTCCACCGGCTCATGTTGTATCCTGCAGCGGGGGGGGGGGATATGACAGGAAGTTGTCGGTGACCGTAGTCATACATCATCACAGAGGGAGGAGTCTGCGATGAACCCGCCCCACCCTGTGCTCACAGTGATCAGAGAGAAGGCTCTTTATGGATATTTCCCTCCGGCCCAAATCTCCTCATGCACACACTTGTTGCTGTGTGTTGATGTGTAGTTTGTGTATCAAATATGTAGAAAACAAAGAGCCCTCCATCGCAGACCATAGAGATTCAGGATAGTTGTTATCCACAGACAGTGACCTACTGAACTGCTAGGAGTGCTGCCACTAGCATAACATGTCATTAACATTACACTATCATAACATGTCATTAACATTACACTATCATAACATGTCATTAACATTACACTATCATAACATGTCATTAACATTACACTATCATAACATTATCATTAACATTACACTATCATAACATGTCATTAACATTACACTGTCATAACATGTCATTAACATTACACTATCATAACATGTCATTAACATTACACTATCATAACATGTCATTAACATTACACTATCATAACATGTCATTAACATTACACTATCATAACATGTCATTAACATTACACTATCATAACATGTCATTAACATTACATTATCATAACATGTCATTAACATTACACTATCATAACATGTCATTAACATTACACTATCATAACATGTCATTAACATTACACTATCATAACATGTCATTAACATTACACTATCATAACATGTCATTAACATTACACTGTCATAACATGTCATTAACATTACACTATCATAACATGTCATTAACATTACCCTACCATAACATGTCATTAACATTACACTATCATAACATGTCATTAACATTACACCATCATAACATGTCATTAACATTACACTATCATAACATGTCATTAACATTACACTATCATAACATGTCATTAACATTACACTATCATAACATGTCAACTCTTCCCAGAGTGGACAGGGGGGAGACTGACTTTTGGGCATGAGGCCTCCTTTTGTTTACACACACCTGCTCTGTGACCCCAAAACTACCTTTATTTGCACTTATTGTATTCTGTATTTTATTGGTATTTATTACAACAGATATTAGTATAATTTTTGTTTTAATACAGTATATTTTCCACTTCTTGTTTATTGTAATTTATTGTAATTTTATAATTCTAATTGTGTTTTAGATAAGTCCCTTCGTTTTTAAAGTTTTTATAACTGAATAAGTGTTTGTTTGCTATTGTATAAGCTGCTGGAAGACTAAATTTCCCTCGGGATTAATAAAGTATCTAGCTATCTATCTATCTATCTATCTATCAACATTACACTATCATAACATCACATTACACTATCATACTTTGTTGGATTCTCTGGACTCATCACAGTTACTGTACTGCACTGTATTCACGATGCTGCTGCTGCACTTTAAATGCTTTTGAAACTTTTTTGTAAAATCAATAAAATAGAATAAAAACCATGTACATGTCACTTTGCTGCTCTTTTTTTGTTTATTTTATTGTATATATAATTTATATTTTTATGGTGTTGTTTTTAAGATGTATCCTTTGGGAGGTAATGGGGAGTAGGCGTTCCTATGTACTTATTACAAATGGCAAATAAAAATCTTGTATCTTGTATCTTCAGCTCCCTCATTAATTTATGAATATATTACATATTTACTACTTCCACCCTCCCCTCCATTCACCGAGCACAGGGCAGGGGGCAGGCTTGAAGGCCTCACACTGCAGGCACCGCCCATCCAGGAAGTCGCTGTAGGAGGCGCATGGGTAGCCGGTCAGGGTGCAGGTGCGGTTGAGAGCGCACAGGAAGAGGAAAACGGAGCGCTGGTGGTCGCACACAAAATACGACTTTCCTGAAAGAGAGTGTGAGAGAATGACTTAAGTTGTGTGAGTGTGTGTGTGTGTGCACGTGTGTGCACGTGCGTGTGTATGTGTGTGTGTATGAGTGCGTGCATGTGTGTGTGCTTGTGTGTGTGTGTGTGTGTGTGTGTGTGTGTGTGTGTGTGCGTGTGTGTGTGTGTGTGTGTGTGCGCATGCTTACCTGAGAATATTGTTTTGGGGCAGCCCGGCTGGTCAGCTCCACCATTTGCATAATAGTCTATATGACCGTGGGCGCCGCTGAGCCCAAACGCTGTACAGAGAGGACAGACACACATGACATGCATAGAGAGGACATAGAGAGGACACGCACACATGACATGCATAGAGAGGACATAGAGAGGACACGCACACATGACATGCATAGAGAGGACATAGAGAGGACATAGAGAGGACACGCACACATGACATGCATAGAGAGGACATAGAGAGGACATAGAGAGGACAGACACACATGACATGCATAGAGAGGACATAGAGAGGACATAGAGAGGACACGCACACATGACATGCATAGAGAGGACATAGAGAGGACATAGAGAGGACAGACACACATGACATGCATAGAGAGGACATAGAGAGGACATAGAGAGGACATGCACACATGACATGCATAGAGAGGACACACATGACATGCATAGAGAGGACATAGAGAGGACATAGAGAGGACACGCACACATGACATGCATAGAGAGGACATAGAGAGGACAGACACACATGACATGCATAGAGAGGACAGAGAGAGGACATAGAGAGGACAGACAGTGTGTTGGTGAAGCAGTCCATGGTTAGACACGCATGGCTTCTTCTCTCTTCTCTCTCAGGTCCGTGCCTCACTCATTGTCTTTCGTTGCCACAACACACACACAAAGCAAGCTGAGAATTGTTAGAGATGTATTCTACCCGCCGTTGGAATTAAAAATTAGTTAAAAGCTGCAGCTAAAATAAAGTCAAGGGAATCACACTGGCAACTTCTTGAAAGTAATGGGATTCTAAAATGGTCCTCCTAGCAGAACTTCTGATCAGTCCTATTGTGTTCTAGTAGAACTTCTGATCCAGTGGTCCTACAAGTCAAGTCAAATCAAGTTTATTGTCACTTCACATAAGTATAAGCAATGAGTGAAAATCTTATGTGCAATACCATTGTCCCGGATTGACCAATCAGATGAGGCCCACGTCATGCCCCTGCCAACCTGTGATTGGTCAGGGCCATGCCAAGGGAAGCCAGCCGCCTCTTGCTGCGATTTGATTGCGATTTGCTTGGATTGTGAGGCAAGGGAATCCCTTGCCTCACAATCCAATCAAATCACATCAACATCAGTTCGTAGTACGTAGTACTGTAACTGTCATCATCGCCGTTAGAAAGTATCAAGCAAATTAAGCATTATGGAGGGTGGAGATTTGGCGTACTTAATCAAACATAACTTTACTAAACTTCCGCTACAGCAGCAACTAAAAATGAAATCAGATGACAGGCCCATGCCCACACTCGAGCTGTGCACACAGAGGAAAAAGGGATACTTTGATGTGAACGTAAAACTTTAAAGGTCTCCTGATTTAGTTTGTGAATGAATGCTTCTTTTTTATTCATTACCGAATCTGCACTGCGCATTGAGCGGCTGGTTATGCATTTGGGGGGGGGGGGGGGGGGAATGCTTAAATTAATAAGACGAGAGAGTTTTGGCTGGAGAGTGCGTGCGGACCTGTCGGTTAGATAACAGGCGTGTGCAAGTCCTGCATCTGTATGATACAACTGTGTAAAATGATACCGGGCGCTGTAATCACTCATCTGGTTACGTTATTGACCACCCCCCCCCCCCCCCGACCCAACAAAAACTGGCTTCCCCTAAATGTTTCCCCACGCCGCGCTGCTGTAGGCCGGAGGTGACGCCTTGTTCCTGTGCCTAAGATATTGAGTGAGCGGATGAAGCTTCCAGAAGAAGGTTTTAATAAGTGTATTTATACACGCACGCACACCCACCTGCATGTTGAGGATGAAGTCTACACGGTGTTGATTTGAAACCTTTATAGACACTGTTTTACTGTTAACTACTGCTGGCCGTTACGCGCTCACAGATCTCCTCCAGCAACACGATTGGTCGAAACAAATCAGCAGCGAAGGAAGGTGAAAGGAGATTTGAGCTTTGATGTTTCATCGGACTTCAGACATTAACCTAAAGTCTCATTTGTGAGACTCAACCTCATCAGAGAAGCCTCTCACTGTAACTTGGAGTATGGGTCTGGTGGCCCTAGAGGAGCAGCATCACTGGAGGGTTCGGTTCTAGCGGTTCTTACCGTCCATGTCCGTGTGCAGAACGTCCACAAACATGGCGTCCGAGGGGTCCAGCCTCTCTGCCGGGGTGGCGCTGGTGAACATGGGTCCAGCCGGGTCCAAGCCTGGGTCGGGATGGGGGGGAAGAACGTTGGCTCGCTATCATTATTACTCATCTAAAGTCTAGTGAGACTAAAGGTTCTGTAACTCGCCCTCTCACCTGTGATTAGTGAGACTAAAGGTTCTGTAACTCGTCCTCTCATCTGTGATTAGTGAGACTAAAGGTTCTGTAACTCGCCCTCTCACCTGTGATTAGTGAGACTAAAGGTTCTGTAACTCGCCCTCTCACCTGTGATTAGTGAGACTAAAGGTTCTGTAACTCGCCCTCTCACCTGTGATTAGTGTGACTAAAGGTTCTGTAACTCGCCCTCTCACCTGTGATTAGTGAGACTATAGGTTCTGTAACTCGCCCTCTCACCTGTGATTAGTGAGACGATAGGTTCTGTAACTCGCCCTCTCACCTGTGATTAGTGAGACGATAGGTTCTGTAACTCGCCCTCTCACCTGTGATTAGTGTGACTAAAGGTTCTGTAACTCGCCCTCTCACCTGTGATTAGTGAGACTAAAGGTTCTGTAACTCGCCCTCTCACCTGTGATTAGTGAGACTAAAGGTTCTGTAACTCGCCCTCTCACCTGTGATTAGTGAGACGATAGGTTCTGTAACTCGCCCTCTCACCTGTGATTAGTGTGACTAAAGGTTCTGTAACTCGCCCTCTCACCTGTGATTAGTGAGACGATAGGTTCTGTAACTCGCCCCCTCACCTGTGATTAGTGAGACGATAGGTTCTGTAACTCGCCCTTTCACCTGAGGGCGGCAGTATAGCTCAGGAGGTAGAGCGGTCGCCTCACAACCAAAAGATGGTTAGATCCCCCGGCTCCTCCTAGCAAAAACTGTCTAGGTGTCCTTGAGCAAGATCCTAACCCTAATGGGTGAATGTGAGGCATGACTTGTAAAGCGCTTGTTGCACCTGTGATTAGTGAGACTATAGGTTCTGTAACTCGCCCTCTCACCTGTGATTAGTGAGACTATAGGTTCTGTAACTCGCCCTCTCACCTGTGATTAGTGAGACGATGGGTTCTGTAACTCGCCCTCTCACCTGTGATCAGTGAGACTATAGGTTCTGTAACTCGCCCTCTCACCTGTGATTAGTGAGACTATAGGTTCTGTAACTCGCCCTCTCACCTGTGATCAGTGAGACTATAGGTTCTGTAACTCGCCCTCTCACCTGTGATCCGGCCGATCTTTCCTTTCAGGTTGGCTCCGACGAAGCCTGCCAGGTGAGCCCCGAGGCTGACCCCCACCAGGTGCACCGCGCCCAGGGAAGCGCCCTCCTCCTACAGACACACAGAGCACCGTGAGGACGGCAGACAAGATCACTAGGAGGAGCTCTGTAGGACCAGATGTCAGAAGAAGGCCATGGCCATCATAAAGGACCTCAATCACCCTGGGCTCCATCTCTTCTCCCCCATCTCCATCACTAAGGACCTCAACCACCCTGGGCTCCATCTCTTCTCCCCCATCTCCATCACCAAGGACCTCAACCACCCTGGGCTCCATCTCTTCTCCCCCATCTCCATCACTAAGGACCTCAACCACCTTGGGCTCCATCTCTCCTCCCCCATCTCCATCACTAAGGACCTCAACCACCCTGGGCTCCATCTCTTCTCCCCCATCTCCATCACAAAGGACCACAACCACCCTGGGCTCCATCTCTTCTCCCCCCACCGTCTGGTCCCCGGTTCCTCAGCATCCGTACAGCAAGGACTAGCAGGTTTAAGGATAGTCTTTATCCACAGGCAGTGACCTACTGAACTGCTAGGAGTGCTGCCACTATCATAACATGTCATTAACATTACACTATCATAACATGTCATTAACATTACACTATCATAACATGTCATTAACATTACACTATCATAACATTATCATTAACATTACACTATCATAACATGTCATTAACATTACACTGTCATAACATGTCATTAACATTACACTATCATAACATGTCATTAACATTACACTATCATAACATGTCATTAACATTACACTATCATAACATGTCATTAACATTACACTATCATAACATGTCATTAACATTACACTATCATAACATGTCATTAACATTACACTATCATAACATGTCATTAACATTATACTATCATAACATGTCATTAACATTACACTATCATAACATGTCATTAACATTACACTATCATAACATTGTCATTAACATTACACTATCATAACATGTCATTAACATTACATTATCATAACATGTCATTAACATTACACTGTCATAACATGTCATTAACATTACACTATCATAACATTGTCATTAACATTACACTATCATAACATTGTCATTAACATTACACTATCATAACATGTCATTAACATTACACTATCATAACATTGTCATTAACATTACACTATCATAACATGTCATTAACATTACACTATCATAACATGTCATTAACATTACACTATCATAACATGTCATTAACATTACACTATCATAACATTGTCATTAACATTACACTATCATAACATGTCATTAACATTACACTATCATAACATGTCATTAACATTACACTGTCATAACATGTCATTAACATTACACTATCATAACATTGTCATTAACATTACACTATCATAACATTGTCATTAACATTACACTATCATAACATGTCATTAACATTACACTATCATAACATGTCATTAACATTACACTATCATAACATGTCATTAACATTACACTATCTACAGAAGGTCCAGTTGTGATAGACACGCTTCGCCACTGCTATATAGATATAGATCTATATAGATATAGATCTATATAGAGATATACACACACACCTGCATGTCGAGGAGGAAGCCGGTGAGGTTGCGCGCGGCATGCCACGTGTTGGCCACGGCGGTGAAGTAGTTGAGGTTGGCGGCGCCGTGGTTCCAGTCCACCACGATGACGTTCAGGTCCTCCTCCTCGGCCAGCAGCCGCACCAGGCGGTCGATCCAGTCGGGCGGCGCCCCGGTGGGCCGGTAGCCGTGGATGACGAAGGCGCTGGGCCGGCTGAGGTCGAGCAGCGGCTCGGAGAACGGCCGCCGGTGTCTGAGCTCGCGGCCGCAGCGCGGGTTGGAGCGCGTGTAGAGCAGCAGCCGCACGTACAGCCGCGTGCCCAGGAGACAGTGGGACAGGTCCAGGTCACTGAAGTTATCACAGGCCTGCGTGGGGGCGCTGCTCTGCTCCTGTCCTAGACACACACACCCACGCACACACATGCACGCATGCACGCACACACATAAACACACACACACACACACACACACACACACACACACAATCAAAGTATACCATTGAATTAAAATACCCTTCACACCCAAACCGTACAGAACGTATCAGAAGTCGGTCACCAGGGTTCAAATGATCCACCAGAGGGTCAAAGGTCATGTGTGTACCAGCTAGATGTCTCTGGATTCTATCTGTAGATGATCAACACAATTCTCCTTGCTAGCTTTTCTCTGACTCGAAGTTTAGAGGCCAAGGTGTCATCAATACGACCAAATAGACCAAAAATACTACACCCTATTCATAAATGTATACAGTACTTCTGTGGTTAGTTTATTCTGTTTATAGTTGGCAAGAGGCGATCCCATTGGATGCTGAAGGAAGAGAAGTATAGTGCCGACTGAGAGCAGATTATAGCATGAGGAGAGCTCTTGACAGATCCTCGATGTTCTACAACAATAACAAGATCAACAGGTCAGTGCTGATCCATAATACTAGTGTATTGATTATATCAGGTTATATGATGAATGCATGTGTACAATGTGGCAAAAACGATTCAGAAACTAAACATGCCATGTTGCGTGGAGGTAAAATAGCTATTTATATATATCTATATGTATATATCTATGCATATGTCCTTCTCCTCCTCTGACCATCTTAATAATGAGGCTTTTAAAAAGTACTTCCAGCAATAGTTTGATTACACTAAAAATGAACATAAAAGGAACAATAAAGTCATCCATCAGTCACTTTATTGGTCCTTTTATGTTATGGTTTTATGCATACTGCTGGAGGGAATGGGGAGGAAGCATTCTATTGTACTTTTTGCAAATGGCAAATAAACATCTTGTTTCTTGTATCTTGTATCTTGTATCTGGATGGGTTTAGAACTGGTTCCAAAGACATAACAACTGTATTTAGCTCTTCAGTCTTCTTCCCTGGTGGGGTCACTCTTTCCCTCCGTGAGATGGCTCTTTAGAGCTGAGCCATCTGGGACTAATAACCTTTCACACCAGCTGTGTGAAAATAAAACCTAAATGCTTCTTTTGTCTCTGTCTTGGCTTCTGTATCACGCACATGAAGGGTTTTGGTTTCCTCCAGCGGTCTCTGATGTTAGTGTTTCGTAAACCCAGAAGGAACCCTAGTAGCTGTGGATCGGAACACTGGATAACCCCCCGGCGGTTAGCTTGGAGCCCGTGTTTAGCATCAGGGCTAACCCATGCTCTCCTGTCGATAACACACAGCATGGGCCCTTCTCAATAGGATCAGACGGCTATAAAAACACCACCTTATCCCCACGCACACGATGATTATACCTGTCAGGTGGGCGGAGCCAATGGGTAGAGCTGGCCTCAACCCCCCCCCCCCCCCCCCAAACTCCACCACCACATACGAAACACGTACGCACAAACACTGTGGTGTGTGTGTGTGTGTGTGTGTGTGTGTGTGTGTGTGTGTGTGTGTGTGTGTGTGTGTGTGTGTGTGTGTGTGTGTGTGTGTGTGTGTGTGTGTGTGTGTGTGTGTGTGTGTGTGTGTGTGTGTGTGTGTGTGTGTGTGTGATGTGTGTGTGTGTGTGTGTGTGTGGTCTGAGGTCTGACATTTAGTAGCAGTCCTCAACATCTCTGAACCAACCGCGTGGGTTGTCTTCTCACATGAGACTCCTCGCACATCTAAGGTGAAACCCCTTAGATGTAGCCTTAGACACATCAGCCTGCGGCGGTCGACCACGGACGCTGAACCCCACCAGAGACCTTAACACGCAGTCAGACGGACGGAACCATTTACAGGGTAGATTCAACATTCAAGATGTTTTTTTTGCCATTTGCAACACGTACAATCAAATGCTTACTCCACATCCCTCCGGCAGTATGAACTCCTACAACAGTACAGAACTAAACTATACAATGCTATGCTATATAAACTATAATACTATACCGTAAACAAAACAATATACTACCTATGATATGCTATACTATATACAGTACTATAAACAACACTATATACTATTCTATGTACTATACACTTATACTATACAACACTAGTATTGTTATATACTATAACAATACTGTACACAATAAAAATTAAGTGCCAGTAGTGCAGCAGCCTCATGAATACAGTGCAGTACAGTGCAGTAACTGTGAAGAGTCCAGAAAGTCCAGCAAAAGTATGACGATGAGTATAATGTAATATCAAACAAAAAAAACATAGTCAATAAAATGACCTGGTCATGGGACATGGAAACCCTGAAGCTTCTCTCACCTTCACCGAGCAGGAGCAGCCCCACAAGGCTCAGGAGCTGGAACATCGCTCCAAGACAGAGAGGGACAGAGGTCCTATTGGGAGTTGTGAGTGTGAAGGAGTCTACATGATACCAGGGGATCTGAGGCTGAACAGAGAGGGAGGGAGGGAGGGAGGGAGGGAGGGAGGGAGGGAGGGAGAGAGAGAGAGAGAGAGAGAGAGAGAGAGAGAGAGAGAGAGACCCAGTGTCTCAAGACAGTGAGAAGTGTCTTGAGAGTCTCAAGAAGTGTCTCATTGCAATCGTTTTCAACTTTACTCTGCAATTATTAAATGGCACAAAAGAGAGGGTAATCAAACAGCCGTGTTTGACCTCCAAACAGAACAGAACGCCTTCCGTACAGGAGCCCTGCTGGCTGAGCCCAGAGCACTGAGGTCTGATTGCAGGTCGCTGGTTTCTTTCAGTTGAGACCACACCACACACACTGTATTAATAGTTCTTCAGATGGCCCAGAATGAGCCACCATAGAGAGTTAAGTACAGGGTGAGTACAGGGGGAGTACAGGGTGAGTACAGGGTGAGTACAGGGTACTGCTCCATGGTTCAACCACAGGCCAGAGGAACACACCAACTTGGGTCCTTCACAAATAATTGTGAAGTATTTGGATAAAAGTAACATGCAAATGTTATGAATGTTTCTAAGCAGATATGCTGATACACATGGTTACTCCTATGGTAACATGTTACTCACAGGGTTACTCACATGTTACTCACATGGTTACATGTTACTCACATGGTTACATGTTACTCACATGGTAACATGTTACTCACATGGTTACTCACATGGTAACATGTTACTCACATGGTTACATGTTACTCTCATGGTAACATGTTACTCACATGGTTACATGTTACTCACATGTTACTCACATGGTTACATGTTACTCACATGGTTACATGTTACTCACATGTTACTCACATGGTTACATGTTACTCACATGGTTACATGTTACTCACATGGTTACATGTTACTCACATGTTACTCACATGGTTACATGTTACTCACATGGTTACATGTTACTCACATGTTACTCACATGGTTACATGTTACTCACATGGTTACATGTTACTCACATGGTTACATGTTACTCACATGTTACTCACATGGTTACATGTTACTCACATGGTTACATGTTACTCACATGTTACTCACATGGTAACATGTTACTCACATGGTAACATGTTACTCACATGGTTACATGTTACTCACATGGTTACATGTTACTCACATGGTTACATGTTACTCTCATGGTAACATGTTACTCACATGGTTACATGTTACTCACATGGTTACATGTTACTCACATGTTACTCTCATGGTAACATGTTACTCACATGGTTACATGTTACTCACATGGTTACATGTTACTCACATGGTTACATGTTACTCTCATGTTACTCACATGGTTACATGTTACTCACATGTTACTCACATGGTTACATGTTACTCTCATGTTACTCACATGGTAACATGTTACTCACATGTTACTCACATGGTTACATGTTACTCACATGGTTACATGTTACTCTCATGTTACTCACATGGTTACATGTTACTCACATGTTACTCTCATGGTTACATGTTACTCACATGTTACTCACATGGTTACATGTTACTCACATGGTTACATGTTACTCACATGTTACTCACATGGTTACATGTTACTCACATGTTACTCACATGGTTACATGTTACTCACATGTTACTCACATGGTTACATGTTACTCACATGTTACTCACATGGTTACATATTACTCACATGTTACTCACATGGTTACATATTACTCACATGTTACTCACATGGTTACATGTTACTCACATGGTAACATGTTACTCTCATGGTTACATGTTACTCACATGGTTACATGTTACTCACATGGTTACATGTTACTCACATGTTACTCTCATGGTTACATGTCACTCACATGTTACTCACATGGTAACATGTTACTCACATGGTTACATGTTACTCTCATGGTAACATGTTACTCACATGGTTACATGTTACTCACATGGTAACATGTTACTCACATGGTTACATGTTACTCACATGTTACTCTCATGGTTACATGTTACTCACATGTTACTCACATGGTAACATGTTACTCACATGGTTACATGTTACTCACATGGTTACATGTTACTCACATGTTACTCTCATGGTTACATGTTACTCACATGTTACTCACATGGTAACATGTTACTCACATGGTTACATGTTACTCTCATGGTAACATGTTACTCACATGGTTACATGTTACTCACATGGTTACATGTTACTCACATGGTTACATGTTACTCACATGTTACTCTCATGGTTACATGTTACTCACATGGTAACATGTTACTCACATGGTTACATGTTACTCTCATGGTAACATGTTACTCACATGGTTACATGTTACTCACATGGTTACATGTTACTCACATGGTTACTCACATGGTTACATGTTACTCACATGGTTACATGTTACTCACATGTTACTCACATGGTAACATGTTACTCACATGGTTACATGTTACTCACATGTTACTCTCATGGTTACATGTTACTCACATGTTACTCACATGGTAACATGTTACTCTCATGGTTACATGTTACTCACATGTTACTCACATGGTTACATGTTACTCACATGGTTACATGTTACTCACATGTTACTCACATGGTTACATATTACTCACATGTTACTCACATGGTTACATATTACTCACATGTTACTCACATGGTTACATGTTACTCACATGGTAACATGTTACTCTCATGGTTACATGTTACTCACATGGTTACATGTTACTCACATGGTTACATGTTACTCACATGTTACTCTCATGGTTACATGTTACTAACATGTTACTCACATGGTAACATGTTACTCACATGGTTACATGTTACTCACATGGTTACATGTTACTCACATGTTACTCTCATGGTTACATGTCACTCACATGTTACTCACATGGTAACATGTTACTCACATGGTTACATGTTACTCTCATGGTAACATGTTACTCACATGGTTACATGTTACTCACATGGTTACATGTTACTCACATGGTAACATGTTACTCACATGGTTACATGTTACTCACATGTTACTCTCATGGTTACATGTTACTCACATGTTACTCACATGGTTACATGTTACTCACATGGTTACATGTTACTCACATGTTACTCTCATGGTTACATGTTACTCACATGTTACTCACATGGTAACATGTTACTCACATGGTTACATGTTACTCTCATGATAACATGTTACTCACATGGTTACATGTTACTCACATGGTTACATGTTACTCACATGGTTACATGTTACTCTCATGGTAACATGTTACTCACATGGTTACATGTTACTCACATGGTTACATGTTACTCACATGGTTACTCACATGGTTACATGTTACTCACATGGTTACATGTTACTCACATGTTACTCTCATGGTTACATGTTACTCACATGTTACTCACATGGTAACATGTTACTCACATGGTTACATGTTACTCACATGGTTACATGTTACTCACATGTTACTCTCATGGTTACATGTTACTCACATGTTACTCTCATGGTTACATGTTACTCACATGTTACTCACATGGTAACATGTTACTCACATGGTTACATGTTACTCACATGTTACTCTCATGGTTACATGTTACTCACATGTTACTCTCATGGTTACATGTTACTCTCATGTTACTCACATGGTTACATGTTACTCACATGGTTACATGTTACTCACATGTTACTCTCATGGTTACATGTTACTCACATGGTTACATGTTACTCACATGGTTACATGTTACTCACATGTTACTCACATGGTTACATGTTACTCTCATGTTACTCACATGGTTACATGTTACTCACATGGTTACATGTTACTCACATGTTACTCTCATGGTTACATGTTACTCACATGTTACTCTCATGGTTACATGTTACTCACATGTTACTCACATGGTAACATGTTACTCACATGGTTACATGTTACTCACATGTTACTCTCATGGTTACATGTTACTCACATGTTACTCTCATGGTTACATGTTACTCTCATGTTACTCACATGGTTACATGTTACTCACATGTTACTCACATGGTTACATGTTACTCTCATGTTACTCACATGGTAACATGTTACTCACATGTTACTCTCATGGTTACATGTTACTCACATGGTTACATGTTACTCACATGGTAAGATGTTACTCACATGGTTACATGTTACTCACATGTTACTCACATGGTAACATGTTACTCACATGGTTACATGTTACTCACATGTTACTCTCATGGTTACATGTTACTCACATGGTTACATGTTACTCACATGGTAACATGTTACTCACATGGTTACATGTTACTCACATGTTACTCACATGGTAACATGTTACTCACATGGTTACATGTTACTCACATGTTACTCTCATGGTTACATGTTACTCACATGTTACTCTCATGGTTACATGTTACTCTCATGTTACTCACATGGTTACATGTTACTCACATGGTTACATGTTACTCACATGGTTACATGTTACTCACATGTTACTCTCATGGTTACATGTTACTCACATGGTTACATGTTACTCACATGGTTACATGTTACTCACATGTTACTCACATGGTTACATGTTACTCACATGTTACTCACATGGTTACATGTTACTCTCATGTTACTCACATGGTAACATGTTACTCACATGTTACTCTCATGGTTACATGTTACTCACATGGTTACATGTTACTCACATGTTACTCACATGGTAACATGTTACTCTCATGGTTACATGTTAACCCCTGAATGAAGATGTCAGGGTCACAGGATAGTTTGATTTATTCAATCAAACCAAATCAGTGTACAATTAGGTTGAATCAAATGGATTCATTGAGTGTTTGCATTGAATGGTGTTTTTTAAGGTGTTTCTACTAATAATAAGTTGTGATCTCCCCTCACAGTCATAATTCACTCATTGTGGATCTTTGGATCCATCATTAGGGAGCAGGCAGGTCATTATGCTGAAGGATGCATACAGGGGACCTGAACCCACCCAGCCATTTGGCTATGTGGGCCCCATGGCGAGACACACCAAGCAAGTGAGAAGGCAGGTAGAGGTCACGGTAGGGTCACGCTGTCCCTGCCAGCTAATCTGGGCAGTTTATCTTCAGAGGCTCCTCCCGTCCGTCATGCCAGTCTGTGATTGGCTGAATGGCTGGAGGGTTCTGTTGAGATCTGGCTGGAGGGATTTAAAAATGACAGAATAACAGACTGGATATATAGTATTAATATGTTATTCTAACCCTGATCACTACTGGATATATAGTATTAATATGTTATTCTAACCCTGATCACTACTGGATATATAGTATTCATATCCTATTCTAACCCTGATCACTACTGGATATATAGTATTCATATCCTATTCTAACCCTGATCACTACTGGATATATAGTATTAATATGTTATTCTAACCCTGATCATGAGGTAAGAGGGGGGGTGACGGCCGTTCCGCTGCTCACTGTTTTTTGTTATTTGTCTTTTTAATGTTGTGTTTGGTGAAACCTACAGTTTCTTCCTGCAGCAGCTGAAGAAATTCAACATGCCTCCGTCCATGATGGTTCTCTTCTACACCTCCATCATTGAGTCCATCCTCACCTTCTCCATCACCACCTGGTTTCCCGCTGCCACCGCAAGAGACAAGTCCAACCTGCGGCGTGTCATACGCTCTGCAGAGAGAGTGATGGGCTGCCACCCGCCTCCCCTCCAGACCCTGCATGACTCCAGGGCCCTGAAGGGGGCCAGGAAGAGTAGGGGCGACCCCTCTCCCCCAGGCCCCAGTCTCTCTGCCCCGCTCCCCTCCGGCAGGAGGCTGCGGGCCATCAGGTCAAGAACTGTACGCCACAAACAGAGCTTCTTCCCCACGGCCTCCAGCCTCGTCAACGAGGCCCGCCTCCCCCTCTGAAGACCCCCCCCCCACAGGACCCAGCCCTCATACACCCACACACACACTCATACAGACCAATATTTAGATTTATACTTATATTTAGATTTAATAAAAATTTGCACTGGACTTAGTCCTTACTGAACATTTGTGTACATATTGTTTAGCCTTGTATTGTTTTAGTCTTGTTGTGTTTAGTCTGGAGCCCTCTCACCCCTCAGGCCCAGTCTCTCTGCTCCTCTCCCGGAGACCAGCTTTACATGCGCTGATCAAATAGTTCCATCGCTTTGGCCGATAATCCAAAGTCTCCCAAGCGGGTCGTTGGTCCTCTGAGGATGAGACTATCACGACTACCGCATGCTTTCCTGAAATAAGCTTTCCTTGTACAGAGGCTACGAACCCGGACACCATTTGGTTAAATGCCTCCAAGCTTTTATTGGCCTTAAATTGCTGTTTGGTGTAATAGCTGGTCTCCAAAACGAGGTCACTCAGCACATCTGTAGCCTCACTTGGTGGCAAACACTCAAAACACTCAAAAACTGATCAAACTGATCAGGATACTAGCGGGGTCCACACCAGCGAGATGAACCTTGGTTTCTTTCTGTAAAAGATCCATAAAGAAGTCGAAAAGTTTCAGGTAGAAGGTGAGAGCTGTATAGAAATGACTTATGTTTACATATATGTTAACACCGCGAGGGGCTCCAACATGGCGGACGCCCAAATACAGAAAGCTCTCTGACGTCATCTGAAAACCAAGAATTGTTTTCCTTGTCTGTAGTGTTTTGTTTTGCATGTTACTGTGTGGCTCCGGACCCGTGTCAAATTCCAATGCGTGTTTTTACAACGGTATATGGCAATAAAGCACTTTCTGATTCTGATTCCGATTCTGGTTCTGATTCAGATTCAGATCACTGGATATATAGTATTTATATGTTATTCTATCCTTGATCAGCTCGTTCTTCTTCTTGTACTGTTGATTCATTTACCTACAGTACGTTGTTCCTGTAACCGGAACTAAATACAATAACCTAACAAAGACAACTTTAAACAATATACAAATATAATATATATATATATATATATATATATATATATACAAATCACAGTGCATAAAAAATATGTGTTTTATAGAAATATTTTGTATCAGAGGCTCAAACTAAACCCGTAAAAACAGTATTTCTTTCATCTCATCTCATAGGTTCAGAATGGACACACATACACACAATGAAATATATTTGAAGCTTGAAAAAGAAGAAAAAGAAGGTTTTACATATTAATATATAATATATAATATATAATATATAATATATAATATACAATATATAATATATAATATATAATATAGAAAGTAGTGGAGTGAGGTCTCTGTCAGGCGTCATACTTGTGGTGGTGTTTGCATCTTTTATGAAAAACAAAAACACTGATAACAAGATCCTTGGCGTTGATTTGAAATCTAAATGGACACGTAGCCCAGAATATTAGGAATGTCAATCTGTAGTCTATTGTCTTTTAAATGCATTGGTGCAGCCCTGCAGCCCCAACCTGCATAGAAGACCCTGAGTGTAAGGTCACCGTGTGGTGGAGGGGAGTGGGAGGCCATGGAGGGCAGGTGGATGAGGTGGCTGCTGCCCGCAGGAAGTGAGACGCCCTCTCCTCCCCCTGTGCCAGGATCACCTGGAGAACACATCACATCACAGTCATTTAGCACACGCTTTTGTCCAAAGAGACTTACAATAGTGTGTTCAACAAAGAACAACTGGTCACCAGACGTCAAAAGTGCTTTTCATTCCTAACACACACGCACACACACACACACACACACACACACACACACACACACACACATACACACACACACACACACACACACACCAGCAGGTGATGCTGTCAGTAAGTAAACCTCACTCCCTGACACCTAAAAGACTTTCTAGCGATGAAGCTAGAGCGTCGCCTCACATGCCAGGAAACGTGAGTTTGAAACCTGTGTGTATGTGTGTATGTGTGCGTGTATGTGTGTGTGTGTGTGTGTGTGTGTGTATGTGTGTGCCTGCACCTGTGTGTGTGTGTGAGTATGTATATGTATGAGGGGCCGTTAGGGACATTATTCAGAAATACCCTTCACATACACATGTGAAACACTCTCACACACACAACTGAAACCAAAATAATTTGCAAACATTTAAAAATCTCTCATATACACATATGAAACGCTCTCTCACACACACACATGAAATGCACTCATATACACGTCAAGTCAAGTCAAGTATAAAGCAGTGGTGTGAAAATCTTATGTGCAAAACCCGACCACAGACAGCAGTTATAAAAATAAGATAAAATAAAAATAGATAAAAATATAAATTAAAATGCAATTTATAAAATGCAATATATCGGCACAGAAAAAGAGCCATATGTATATATAAATCAATGTAATAAAATATACATTGTTATATGCTATACGCCCTTGTTCAGCAGCCTGATGGCCTGACTGTGGAAGCTGTCTCTGAGTCTATTTGATACCACTTGATACTGCGGTATCGCCTGCCTGACGGTAACAGTGAGTACAGTTCGTGGCTGGTGGGCAATGTCTTTATGATGCGTTTGGCCTTGACCACGCACCGCTGGTTGTATATATCCAGGAGGGAGGGGAGCTCACCTCCAACGATATACTGGGCCGTCCGCACCACCCTTTGAAGCGCTCTGCGCTCGAGTGCGGTGCAGTTCCCGTACCAGGCGGTGATACACCCTGTCAGAACACTCTCGATGGTGCCGGTATAGAATGTTCTCAGGATGCGGGGGCCCATGCTGAATTTCTTCAGACGCCTGAGGAAATACAGGCGTTGTTGGGCCCTTTTCACCACGTGTGTGGTGTGCGTGGACCATGTGAGGTCCTCGGAGATGTGCACGCCGAGGAACTTGAAGCTGCTGATCCTCTCTACTGCAACACCGTCGATGGAGATAGGGCCGTGCTCTCCTCTCTGCTTCCTGAAGTCCACGATCAGCTCCTTGGTCTTCTTGACGTTGAGGGCGAGGCTGTTCTCCTGGCACCACTGCTCCAGCGATCCGACCTCCTCCCCGGCTGTCTTGTGTCTCGTCGTCACGGCGATCAGGCCCATCACTGTCGTGTCGTCAGACATGTGAAACACACTCACACACACACATGAAATGCAATTTCAGCATGTTGTGTGAGAGGGATTTCAGTATGTTGTGTGAGAGGGATTTCAGTATGTTGTGTGAGAGGGATTACAGTATGTTGTGTGAGAGGGATTACAGTATGTTGTGTGAGAGGGATTACAGCATGTTGTGTGAGAGGGATTTCAGTATGTTGTGTGAGAGGGATTACAGTATGTTGTGTGAGAGGGATTTCAGTATGTTGTGTGAGAGGGATTTCAGTATGTTGTGTGAGAGGGATTACAGTATGTTGTGTGAGAGGGATTTCAGTATGTTGTGTGAGAGGGATTTCAGTATGTTGTGTGAGAGGGATTACAGTATGTTGTGTGAGAGGGATTTCAGTATGTTGTGTGAGAGGGATTTCAGTATGTTGTGTGAGAGGGATTTCCGTTGAAACGGAAGGCATCTCAGACCCACAGGAAGGGGTTTTAAAAAACAGCGAAGAACCGCAAAAACACTATTTTTGGTCTGTCCGTCATCATGTCTGCTCAGCAGCCTGCACACAGCTTCACGGAGGCAGCAGCGTTGTTAAATAATATTGAACTCAGCATTTCACATGTTTATATGAGAGCATTTAATATGTGTATATGAGAGCGTTTCACATGTGTGTGTGAGAGCGTTTCATATGTGTGTGTGTGAGAGCGTTTCATATGTGTAAATGAGTGCATTTCATGTGTGTGTGTGAGTGTGTTTCACATGTGTATATGACAGCGTTTCACATGTATATGTGAATAACTTTGGATTTCTTATGTGTGTGTTTCACACATAAGAAATGTCTAGTGCTAAATGTGAAGTGTATGTGAAGGGTATTTCTGAATAATGTCCCTAACGGCCCCTCATACATATGTGTGCCTGTGCCTGTGTGTGTGTGTGTGTGTGTGTGTGTGTGTGTGTGTGTGTGTGTGTGTGTGTGTGTGTGTGTGTGTGTGTGTGTGTGTGTGTGTGTGTGTGTGTGTGTGTGTGTGTGTGTGTGTGTGTGTGTGTGTGTGTGTGTGTGTGTGTGTGTGTGTGTGTGTGTGTGTGTGTGTGTGCGCGTGTGTGTGTGTGTGTGTGTGTGTGTGTGCGTGCGTGCGTGCGTGCGTGCGTGCGTGTGTGTGTGTGTGTATGTATGTGTGCCTGTGCCAGTGTGTGTGCCTGTGTTTGTGTGTCTATGTCAGTGTATTATGAACCTTGGCTTGGTCTCCTGGGCAGCCTCAGCCTCAGGCGCCATGCATCGCTGCAGGCCGGGGGGGAGGGTCATCTCCTTCAGCTCCACCCGCTCCACCTCCACGCCCCACACCCTGGACCCCACACTCAGGGCCTCCTGTTCAAATCAACACAAATCAAACCACAATGTGTCCATGTGTATTATTATCTCACGGAGAAGAGAGACTATGAATATGCTGCCTCTGTGTGTGTGCGTCTGTGTGTGTGTGTGTGCGTGTGTGCGTATCTGTATCTGTGTGTGTGCTGTGTGTGTGTGTGTGTGTGCGTGCGTCTGTGTGCGTGTGCGTGTGTTTGAGGGCGTCCACCCTCAAGGGCACCCAGTCCATCGTCAACCCCTGGTGGGAGACAGAGGGCGCCAAGCGGTGGACGCACACGACTGTGACTGGGAGAAAACTAACGAACGCATAACTCGCCAAACTTTGAACTTTTAGCACTTCTTGCACCTCCCAAGATTTTGTAGTTTGCCAAAAATCTCATATAACCGCATACAATTGACGAGGCAGGATTGGAGTGACCCTGACATTTGGCAAAGTGTCCTAACAAAAAGTAAATGAGTTCATTGCTACCGATGACACTAATGAGAGAGGTAAAGCACATAGGCTAAAACTACAATAATATCTAGTCAATTGTGTGTTGATGGAATTCCTTCAATAAAGTTCAATAAAGATCAACAGCTTCCAGATGGCTTTTACTGGGGAACGGTGAGTCCAGTTCCCCCACTAGTGTCATACAAAGATCGACTATATCTTCATTGCAAGGAACCCAACTGCCAAACACACACTGTCCTTTGGACGTATCCAGCTCCTCTTGATCAAGTACCACAGTCCTCAGTGTCCCATAACTCTGTGTGGAGGACATCACATCTGGGAATCCGTGTCTCACAAGATTAAAAAACAACAACTTTAGTGCCTTTAGTGTCACGGTGGGGTAATTAGGTAGGACCCAGAACGCAGACCAAGACACAGTGGAGGCGATAACGTGAAGCTTTATTCAAAGCAAACAAAACACAAGAGTGAACGGGGACGGGCGAGGGGTCTGGATACCGGGAAATCGGATCAGCGGAATACCGGCAGGGAGTAGACAGGTGCGTGTTCTGGGACGGGAGAGGGGTCTGGATACCGGGAGGTCGAAGTAGCGACAGGTATAGACCAAGGAGTAACGTGGGACAGGAAATTTATCTGGATTCCGGGACATCGGCGTAACGATTCCGTCCAGAATGTACCAAAGTACAATGTAGCAACCATAAAGTACAACGTAGCATGAACACAGTACGACGAACGACCTAACAAAGGGGTAACAGGACCCAGGGTATATATCAGTGGTGAAGTGTCAGGGCCTTCAAGGTATTCAGAGAATACCCTGAAACCCTCAGATGAAACAAAGAAAAAATCGAATTAATTGTATTAATAAATTAATTAAAATTTTCTTTTTTTATAAAATGTAATAAAATTTAAATAAAATGAATAAATGAGAATGGTATCTGTGTTGTTGATCTGTTATGTAACAGTTTTACGTTGATTTGTTTGTCTTTCTCGGTCCATGTGCCATGTGTCGGTCCACGCATTTGAGTGGTTTTGTGTTAGCGTGTTAGACCGTCCCTTTCATCGATAGCCTGTGTGGTGGTCTGTGGTGGTCTGTTACTTCACTACATGGACACTGCTTTGACAACTAGGGTCAACTTGGAAATTGGCTGCGACAATCTGATCTTCCTTAATGAGATAAGGCATAAAGTGACTCCTCCGTGACGTCGGTCTGACTAGAACAACCAAAGGGGTGTGTGATGATGGTGGTCTACAGAAGGTCCAGTTGTGATTGACACGCTTCGCCACTGGTCTATATACCCCCAGGTCAGGTGATTAGTACTTAGACACGTGACAGGTGTGTGTGTGGCCACGCGGCTTGGCCACGCCCCCTGTCAACCACCGTAACCGTGACATTTAGGGGCTCAGTTGTATTGGACCCCGCGCTGCGCTATTTACCTGACATAGGGATACATGTGATTGTGTGTGTGTGTGTGTGTGTGTGTGTGTGTGTGTGTGTGTGTGTGTGTGTGTGTGTGTGTGTGTGTGTGACGAAAGGTTGTTTTGTTGTTGTTTGTTAAGCGTTATTACCGCATGGTAAGCCAGGCTCAAACCCACGGAGCAGAAGGCCTATAGT
>CM051020.1:490178-507678 GCA_027704905.1 Muraenolepis orangiensis
ACCAGCTGCTTTCGTCTGGCAACATGCTGCCCACTGAATGTGTGAGTGGTCTGGTGGAGGTGGTGGGGAACCCCCACAGCAGTCCTGTCCTGGTGGGGACCATCGTCTCTCTGCTGGCACAACTAGGTGAGCGGCCAAATCCGTCACCTCACACTGTCTCCAGGTCACTATTACCACTTAGTCATTTTGCCCCGGGCTGTTCTATCCAAAAAGGGACATGTATCCATTAATGTAGATGAATGAGAAGGGTTAGGCCTCTTGCTCAAGGTTACCTTTAGGTTAACATTCAAGCTGCAACCACTGGGCTCCTAGTTTACAGCCACAGACTAATTCAATTACAGTATAATTATCTCGCATGCAAATGTTTGTTGATTTTTAACCTGCCGTTGTGGTTCAGCCCGTGACGAGGACAGCAGAGAGATGCTCCACAGTAGCTACAACCTGACCAGCACCCTGGCCTCCGTCATCCACCAGCACAGTGCCACACCTGGCCAGCCACTGGTGTTACAGGTAAGTGAATAGAAGAGTATACACTATTTATCATGGATTGCATACAGTTAATGAATACATAATAAATGACATATTGTTTATAAGTGTGTGTGTGAGATGGTGTGTGTGATGGTGTGTGTGAGATGGTGTGTGTGTGTGTGATGGTGTGTGTGTGAGATGGTGTGTGTGATATGGTGTGTGTGATGGTGTGTCATGTGTTCCTCAGTGTCTGCAGGTTCTTCAGAAGCTGACGTACAACACGCGTGTGTTTCACTCTGGGAATCACATTCACGAGCTCCTCGTCTTCCTCATGACCAACATGTACGTTAAACTACACGCCTGTTTTATACTCAAATGACGCTGGTCTTTAAAGAAACTAAAGATGATTCTCTTTCTTTCTTTCTTTCTTTTCTCCCTTCCTCCCCCCCCTCCACAGCCAGTCTCATAATGATGACATCACCATGCCTTGCTTGGGCCTGATGGCTAACCTCTGTCGGTTCAACCCCTCTGTCCATGGCCACATGAAGTCTCTGGTAAGAGGCTCTGCTTTGACCACCAAACACCAGGCCCGGGTTCAATTAGCCACTCCATTCTGCTCACCCTCACTTCCTTAACATCTGGCTGTTTATCTTGGCAATCATGAACTGGATGGCAGATAACTTCCTGCCATTAACTGAAGTATCGGTGGTGGCTCCTGACGACCTTTCAGTCAGCGATCAAGGACATCCTCGGTGCTTTATCTCATCCTCTCGGTCCAGGCTGTGTATTCTTGGTGTGACTTCTGACCAATTCTTGAGCTTTGATGCTGACATTAGGACACCGACCAGATCCTGTTTCACCTAAGAAACGTAGCCAAACTTAGGTCTATCTCATCGCACTTGAACTGTAATTCCCTTTTCACCTGCCTTTAATGACGATGTTTGAACGTGAGCGTGTGTGATGATGGTCGACGGTGCACACTCTTCCTCTCAGGACAACGTCAAGGCGTTCTACCGCACGCTGGTCAACTTCCTGGCCCACAACAGCCTGACGGTGGTGGTGTTCACTCTGTCCATCCTGGCCAGCCTCACGCTCAACGACAAAGTGGGAGAGAAGGTAGGGACGCTCTCTCTCTCTCCGCCCTGCGTGTCAGGGGGGATTCAACTTAGACTTTCTCAAAGAACAAACATTTTGTCAAGTTCAGTACAGAGAAAATAATTTGGCATCTAACCAGAGTGCAAATGTTGCAGTAAAGTGCATAGAAATATATAATGTACAGGTTAAATAGGATGTAAAGACATCTACTGGGTATACAAACGGGTATTAAATAACTTGTAGAGTAGGTATGAGATATGTGCAGAATTATAGGTATATATATACACATGTAAGTATCAACAGGTAGTAAGCAGGGGTATGCAGTTATCTCAACAGATTACAAGCTGTTGAGACCCTTAACTGATTTCTTGTGGTTAACTGTCGGGCATTTGAAAGTAATGTGGTTATTCGTTCTCTTAAACAACGTGTGTTGATTTAGGCTTTCCGCCCATTGGCATCGTGCTAATTATTCTGGGTTTACTTTTCCAGCTGTTTGATGCGAAGAACATCCACCAGACCTTCCAGCTCGTCTTCAACATCATCGTCAATGGCGACGGCACTCTGACCCGGAAGTACTCTGTGGACCTCCTGGTGGACCTATTGAAGAGCCCCAAGATTGCAGATTACCTGACCAGGTACCCCCACCTGGGGATCATGAAGACTGACCTGTGTTCTAGTCTTTCTGGCACCACAGACTGTGGATGCTTTTAAAAAAGGCCTAAAAACACATCTTTTTAGAAGCCTTTCACCTCGATTTTTAAAACCCCCACTGGTTGCCATGCCGGCGCTGCTTTTATTTACACCATTTTTACTCTGTAGCACTTTGAGTTTTGTCTACGCAAATTAAAATTGCACTTAGAAATACAGTTTATTATTATTATTATTATTATTATTATTATTATTTCTGTTATCACAGGAACTTATAACCAAAACTGTTTTTCGAACATCTGAGTCTCTGGGGATGTACTATCAGAAATGGGAAGTCTTACTTCCCTTACTTTAAGTGGTAATCTAAGAAGCATGTTGGGTCATTTCAAATAAATGCTGTATGTATTTATTTAGTATAATAAACCTACATTTTACGGAATCTAATAATAATGTGATGTTCTCTCTAATGTGCAGGTATGAGCACTTCTCGGCCTGTGTGTCTCAGGTGTTGGGGCTTCTCCATGGAAAAGAACCAGACTCTGCAGCCAAGGTCTGTCTGTCTGTCTGTCTGTCTGCCTGCCTGTCTGTTTGTCTGTCATAAACCAGTGCATGCCCCTGACACTGCTGTGTGTGTGTGTGTGTGTGTGTGTGTGTGTGTGTGTGTGTGTGTGTGTGTGTGTGTGTGTGTGTGTGTGTGTGTGTGTGTGTGTGTGTGTGTGTGTGTGTGTGTGTGTGTGTGTGTGTGGTGTGTGTGTGTGTGTGTGTGTGTGTGTTTCTGTAGGTGTTGGAGCTCCTGCTGGCTATGTGCAGCGTCTCAGGGCTGCGTGCGCTGCTGTGCGACGTGGTCTTCCAGCCCTCCCAGCCCAGACTCAGGGCGGGCCTGGGACGTGGCCCGGGGGCTGGGCGGGACAAGGCGGAGCTGCCCGGCCTGGGCCTGGCCAAGTGGCTGAGTGGCCCGGTGGAGGGGGCGGAGCAGTGCTCCCTCAAGGCCCTGCAGCTGCTCCACCAGCTCCTGGAGGTACGGTGATCCCCGGGGACACAAACACTAGGGCACTGGATTAAAAACATGAACCAGATTAATCAGCGATTGATAAAAACATTTCCTGGGAAAAGTCCCCAAATTTTGCGATTGTAATTTGTATATAATCGACAATATTTAAAACAACATTGCTTTATTCTGGCCGATGAGTAAATAATTGAATACCCTGGTAGAATATAAACTACACCTCTTCTTATCACCACTGGGACCTGTAGTCTAACGTGGCTTTTCAATAGTTCCCCACAAGCTCTAGTGTCCTCACTAGTTAGACCAGGTAAGCATAAAGGTTAGAGGTATATAGGTTGTAGGAGGGCTTATACATGGTGTAGCAAGTGGTGAATGTAGCCAATGTTATGGCTATTTAGAATTGGTCTTGGGTTGAGGTCTAGCAAGCTGACTCCAGGCCAGAGAATGGATTTTTGCTGTTTAAATTAGAATAGCATCCAATAGCGGGATTCATTTATGGCAAAGGTAATGTTGTGTGTGTGTGTGTGTGTGTGTGCGTGTGTGTGTGTGTGTGGCCATATCCGTGTGCGTAGCAAGCGCTGGCGGGGGACTGCGTGTCTCCCCGTGTGCTTAGCTTCGTGGAGATGCTGCTTCCCGCGCTGCTGGAGCTGCTGCAGGCCCCGGGCGCAGCCCAGGGGGACGCCCAGCTCAGGAAGCACTGTCTCCGCACCACCCACGTGGCCCACCTGCTCATCCATATCCTCCTCCCCACCGCCGGACCCTCACTCTGGGGTCTCTGGACTGGTTTCTGGCCCCTGTGTTTTTTAGGGCCTCACGGAGGTCCACAGGGTCAAGCCTCTCTCTTAGGGAGTGTGTGTGGTTGTGTGTCTTTCTTTGAATATCATGAATTAAATGTGTAATTATCATGTTGTTCCTTCTCGGGTCTGCTCCCCGTCACTTCGCTCCAGCATGAACACTGATGGCTATCTGGTGGTTTGGTTTTGCGAGTAACGGCAAAGAGGAAGTCCCTGTTCCCTTTCTCAGGCTGTTTGGTAGCATGGTTAATGCTATATATATACATATATATATATATATATATATGAAAGAGGTCAGATAAAGTGTGTTCTAAGCCTTGACTGGTCCACTCCTGTGTGGCGAAGACCAGACCAGGGCTCTGGTCTCTCGTCAGGTGGGCGCTCAGCTCTGTCTCTCACTGGTGGAATCACTCCTGGCTTGTTGTCACGACAACAGCCCCCTCACCAGCCAGCCCTCTGGCTCCGACGGTGACCTTGTGTGAGTAGTTTGATTGTTGTAAGTTTCATTGAACCTAATTGTGTGTGTGTGTGGTGTTTAACCAGGTGTGTGGTGTTTAACCAGGTGTGTGTCTGGTGTTTAACCAGGTGTGTGTGGTGTTTAACCAGGTGTGTGTCTGGTGTTTAACCAGGTTTGTGTGTGGTGTTTAGCCAGGTGTGTCTGGTGTTTAACCAGGTGCATGTGTGGTGTTTATCCAGGTGTGTTGTTAAATCAGGTGTGTGTGTGTTGTGTGTTCAGCCAGGTGCTTGCGGAGGCGGTGCTAAAGACCCTAGATCTGATGAGTAAACTCCGAGGCCAGGTGAAGGACATGGAGACCAGCTTCTACAGGATGCTGCAGGTACACACCCTCACCCCTCTCTGCTGCTGCTGCTGTTCAGTGAAACAGAGACGCAGCAGAATGTCAGTTGAAGCACCACAATACTGTTTATTAATATCATATTTAGTTTATTCTCTCTTCTCTATTCAGGACCATCGGATGGTGAGTCCGTTCTCTGTGGCGCTGGCGTCCCACCACAGAGACACGGTGCACACGGGACTCTCTCTGCTGGTGGAGGCCACGCCCCTCCCGGACTTCCCCTCCCTGATGTGAGTAACGTTACAGTCGCCGCCGCCGTGCCCAATAGGCGTGGCTTGCGAACAATTCAACTCGCAACGATCCAATGAAACCGCGGATAGACGGAACACCGGTGTTTCTATTGAAGTCTAGAGGAGAGCATCGTGGCCAACAACGCCTACCGCCAGAGGGAGCTGGAGATGTCTGTCAAGCGCGTGGCCGTGGAGGAAGTCCCGCCCACCAGAAGAAGCTTCAGCCTCTCCGACTCCTCCTCCAACAGCTCCAGCAAGAGTGTCCACAGCCTGATAGAGAAGATGCAGAACGGCTTTGAGGTGTGTGTTTGTGTGTGTGTGGGGGGGGGGTGTGTGGGTGTGGTTGTGATGTGTGTTGGTGTGGTTGTGATGTGTGTTGGTGTGGTTGTGATGTGTGTTGGTGTGGTTGTGATGTGTGTTGGTGTGGTTGTGATGTGTGTTGGTGTGGTTGTGATGTGTTGGTGTGGTTGTGATGTGTGTTGGTGTGGTTGTGATGTGTGTTGGTGTGGTTGTGATGTGTGTTGGTGTGGTTGTGTTGTGATGTGTGTTGGTGTGGTTGTGATGTGTGTTGGTGTGGTTGTGATGTGTGTTGGTGTGGTTGTGTTGTGATGTGTTGGTGTGGTTGTGATGTGTTGATGTGGTTGTGATGTGTGTTGGTGTGGTTGTGATGTGTTGGTGTGGTTGTGATGTGTGTTGGTGTGGTTGTGATGTGTGTTGGTGTGGTTGTGATGTGTGTTGGTGTGGTTGTGATGTGTGTTGGTGTGGTTGTGATGTGTTGGTGTGGTTGTGATGTGTTGGTGTGGTTGTGATGTGTTGGTGTGGTTGTGATGTGTTGGTGTGGTTGTGATGTGTTGGTGTGGTTGTGATGTGTTGGTGTGGTTGTGATGTGTGTTGGTGTTGTTGTGATGTGTGTTGGTGTGGTTGTGATGTGTGTTGGTGTGGTTGTGATGTGTGTTGGTGTTGTTGTGATGTGTTGGTGTGGTTGTGATGTGTGTTGGTGTGGTTGTGATGTGTGTTGGTGTTGTTGTGATGTGTGTTGGTGTGGTTGTGATGTGTGTTGGTGTGGTTGTGATGTGTGTTGGTGTTGTTGTGATGTGTTGGTGTGGTTGTGATGTGTGTTGGTGTGGTTGTGATGTGTGTTGGTGTGGTTGTGATGTGTTGGTGTGGTTGTGATGTGTGTTGGTGTGGTTGTGATGTGTTGGTGTGGTTGTGATGTGTGTTGGTGTGGTTGTGATGTGTTGGTGTGGTTGTGATGTGTGTTGGTGTGGTTGTGATGTGTTGGTGTGGTTGTGATGTGTGTTGGTGTGGTTGTGATGTGTTGGTGTGGTTGTGATGTGTGTTGGTGTGGTTGTGATGTGTTGGTGTGGTTGTGATGTGTTGGTGTGGTTGTGATGTGTTGGTGTGGTTGTGATGTGTTGATGTGGTTGTGATGTGTTGGTGTGGTTGTGATGTGTGTTGGTGTGGTTGTGATGTGTTGGTGTGGTTGTGATGTGTTGGTGTGGTTGTGATGTGTTGGTGTGGTTGTGATGTGTGTTGGTGTGGTGTGTTGTGTGTGTGATGTGTTGGTGTGGTTGTGATGTGTGTTGGTGTGGTTGTGATGTGTGTTGGTGTGGTTGTGATGTGTGTTGGTGTGGTTGTGATGTGTGTTGGTGTGGTTGTGATGTGTGTTGGTGTGGTTGTGTTGTGTTGGTTGGTTGTGATGTGTGTTGGTGTGGTTGTGATGTGTGTTGGTGTGGTTGTGATGTGTGTTGGTGTGGTTGTGATGTGTTGGTGTGTGATGTGTGTGGTGTGGTTGTGATGTGTTGGTGTGGTTGGTGTGGTTGTGATGTGTTGGTGTGGTTGTGTTGTGATGTGTTGGTGTGGTTGTGTGATGTGTTGGTGTGGTTGTGATGTGTTGGTGTGGTTGTGATGTGTTGGTGTGGTTGTGATGTGTTGGTGTGGTTGTGATGTGTTGTGTGGTTGTGATGTGTTGTGTGGTTGTGATGTGTTGGTGTGGTTGTGATGTGTTGGTGTGGTTGTGTTGTGATGTGTTGGTGTGGTTGTGATGTGTGTTGGTGTGGTTGTGATGTGTGTTGGTGTGGTTGTGTTGTGATGTGTTGGTGTGGTTGTGATGTGTTGGTGTGGTTGTGATGTGTGTTGGTGTGGTTGTGATGTGTTGGTGTGGTTGTGATGTGTTGGTGTGGTTGTGATGTGTTGGTGTGGTTGTGATGTGTGTTGGTGTGGTTGTGTTGTGATGTGTGTTGGTGTGGTTGTGATGTGTTGGTGTGGTTGTGATGTGTGTGGTTGTGGTGTGTGTGGTTTTGGTGTGGTTGTGATCTGATGTTGTGTGAAGTTGCAGGACCATGGAGACAACGTGCGTGTATCTGAGATCATGGACGTGTACGAACAGAAGCTGTCTGCCCTCGCGGTGAGATGTATTATATATTAACAATATAACATATTATAATAATCTGAATGAACACTGGCGGAATATGTAATATTATAATAATCTGAATGGATATAGGTGGTGATAATATTATAATAATCTGAATGCTATAGGTGATAATATTATAATAATCTGAATGGATATAGGTGATAATATTTGAATGTAGTGGGCTGTATTTTACGCAAAAACATAATTTATCTTTTTAGTTAGTTTTATTTCTCATGGTTACACTTAGTTATTATATTCTGTGCATTTCAAGTTTTGACCTTTTTATGAAGTGAGTTGTTCTTGAGTGATCATGGTTGTTGTTGATGTTAAGCGTTAGGCGGTGCTTCATGTCACTGGTTGTGTGTTCCCAGTCCAAGGAGAGTGGCCTCCAGGACCTTCTGGAGGCCAAAGCTCTGGCCCTCTCCCAGGCTGACCGCCTCATCGCTCAGAACCGCTTCCAGAGGGCCCAGGCTGAGGCTGAGGTAGGACACACACACACACACACACACACACACACACACACACACACACACACACACACACACACACACACACACACACACACACCACACACACACACACACACACACACACACACACACACACACAGTGACATTAGTTTCTCTGCATTTAACCCATCCTAGTATTGGGAGCTATTGTATATACAGCGCCCGGGGAGCAGTGTAGGGGTTTGGTGCCTTGCTCAAGGGCACCTCGGCAGTGCCCAGATTTTTCGGGGACTTGAACCGGCGACCCTACCAAGCCAAGTCCCAACAGACTGAGCTACTGCCGCCCCCTGAAACTTTGAGTGTGAACAATTATCTGAGCCAAGCTTCTCACACATTGCAATTAAATGTACTTGGATAACCTTTTCCCTCCTATTACGGTTAGTTTTTACTTCATTTAATTTCCATTTGAACAACAATGGAACAGGGCTACTGAAGATGTGGGCTACTGAATCCCTCATTAAGGTGGTGTATCAAGGGTTTCTAACTCCCCAACCCTTCCAGGCCCGCAAGCTGGCCTCCCTGCTGAAGGAGGCCACCCGACGGAGGGAGGAGCTGCAGGTGGAGCTGGGCTCCCAGGTGCTGGAGGTGGAGCGCTCCAGGGCCGACACCCAGGAGCTGCTGCAGCACAACGCCAGACTACAGCAGGACTCACAGGAGCACCAGGCCCTGAAGGGAGCCTACAACACACTGCTCAGCAGGTCACACACACACACGCACACGCACACGCACACACACACACACGCTGCTCAGCAGGTCACACACACACACACACACACACACACACGCTGCTCAGCAGGTCACACACACACACACACACGCTGCTCAGCAGGTCACACACACGCTGCTCAGCAGGTCACACACACACACACACGCTGCTCAGCAGGTCACACACACACACACACGCTGCTCAGCAGGTCACACACACACACACGCTGCTCAGCAGGTCACACACACGCTGCTCAGCAGGTCACACACACACACACACACACACACTGCTCAGCAGGTCACACACACACACACACACACACACTGCTCAGCAGGTCACACACACGCTGCTCAGCAGGTCACACACACACTGCTCAGCAGGTCACACACACACACACACACACACACACGCTGCTCAGCAGGTCACACACACGCTGCTCAGCAGGTCACACACACACACACACACACACGCTGCTCAGCAGGTCACACACACTGCTCAGCAGGTCACACACACTGCTCAGCAGGTCACACACACACACACTGCTCAGCAGGTCACACACACACACACGCTGCTCAGCAGGTCACACACACACACACACACACACACACGCTGCTCAGCAGGTCACACACACACTGCTCAGCAGGTCACACACACACTGCTCAGCAGGTCACACACACACACGCACACACTGCTCAGCAGGTCACACACACACACACACACTGCTCAGCAGGTCACACACACACACACTGCTCAGCAGGTCACACACACACACACACACACTGCTCAGCAGGTCACACACACACACTGCTCAGCAGGTCACACACACACTGCTCAGCAGGTCACACACACACACACACACACACACACACACACACACACACACTGTTCAGCAGGACACACACACACTGCTCAGCAGGACACACACACACACACACACACACACACACACACACACACACACACACACACACACACACACACACACACACACACACACACACTGCTCAGCAGGTCACACACACACACACACTGCTCAGCAGGTCACACACACACTGCTCAGCAGGTCACACACACACACACACACACACACTGCTCAGCAGGTCACACACACACTGCTCAGCAGGTCACACACACACACACACACACTGCTCAGCAGGTCACACACACACACTGCTCAGCAGGTCACACACACACACACTGCTCAGCAGGTCACACACACACTGCTCAGCAGGTCACACACACACACACACACACACACACTGCTCAGCAGGTCACACACACACTGCTCAGCAGGTCACACACACACACACTGCTCAGCAGGTCACACACACACACACTGCTCAGCAGGTCACACACACACTGCTCAGCAGGTCACACACACACTGCTCAGCAGGTCACACACACACACACACACACACTGCTCTGCTGTCACATCCTTTAATGTATTGTTTAAAATGCTGCTCTATGAATAATGATGACTTCTCACACGCACACTCACATTCTCTCTCTTGTCCCTTACTCATATTCACTCACTCACATTCTCTTACTCACATTCACTCACTCACATTCTCTCTCTTGTCCCTTACTCACATTCACTCACTCACATTCTCTTACTCGCATTCACTCGCTCACATTCATTCACTCACATTCTCTTACTCACATTCACTCTCTCACCCTCCTTGTCGCTTACTCACATTCACTCACTCACATTCTCTTACTCTCTTCCATTCCCACTCACTCACTCATTCACGTCCACTGGGCTGATCTGATCCGATGATGTGTTGATATGGTCATGAGGTCATGAGGTCATGAGGTCATGAGGTGGTAGTGACTGACGGTGAGCCGTGTGGCCGGTGGTGTTCTGGGTGTGAGGTCATGAGGTGGTAGTGACTGACGGTGAGCCGTGTGGCCGGTGGTGTTCTGGGTGTGAGGTCATGAGGTGGTAGTGACTGACGGTGAGCCGTGTGGCCGGTGGTGTTCTGGGTGTGAGGTCATGAGGTGGTAGTGACTGACGGTGAGCCGTGTGGCCGGTGGTGTTCTGGGTGTGAAGGTTCAGTGAGGCGGAGCAGCAGCTGAAGGAGCTGCAGACGGCTCACCTCTCCCTCAACAAGCAGACGGACTCCCTGAGGAAGAGCCACGACACCTTGAGACTGCAGCACGACCGGTGAGAGAGAGACACACACACACACACACACACACACACACACACACACACACACACACACACACACACACACACACACACACACACACACACACACACACACACACACACACACACACACACACACACACACACACACACACACACACACACACACACTATTTTCCATTAGGACGCTGTTTGCGTGGTAAAAAAGGTTCCAGTGCATTTTAGACACGTGAGACGGACAGCATACAAAGTACAAGGCGCCCAACAAGTGTCCAAGTCTGAAAGTCTAAATAGTTAGAATGACTGAATATAGATAGGTTGAATGACTTTGAGGAGCAGAGGTGTCTCTTTCCAGGTGTAGACAGACCTCTTAGTCTCTCAATGAGGGTGAACCTAAATGTATTGTCCTTTCAAATGATTCTCTCTCTGTCTCTGTCTGTCTGTCTCTCTCTCAGGACGGTGTCGATGCTGGAGGAGAGCGAGTCCACGGTCAAATCCCTCCAGTCAGATGTCCAGCAGCGTGGCGATGACATCACGGGTGCGGTATAAAGCGGTTGCGTGTGACAACGCCCCCCAGAGGGACTGTAAAAATACAAATCTGAAAAGGTTTCAAATCCACACTGTGTTAGACGGGCCACTGTAGAAATTCACTTTCCCCGGGTGCACAAGGTGCAATACACACATGGATGGCAGTGAGACAGGGTCAGGGGTCAGAAGGCAGGTCGGCAGCGACAACAAGGACGGCATGATTTGAAGACGAGCTACATAACATCGACTCTGCTGCTGCTGTTACCTTTTCTGCCATGATCGCAGAATTAACAAGACCTCCTCAAGTGCTGTGTTTGTTTACATCTATAAATCTGGAAGTTACACAGGGTCCGGGGTGCCCTCTAGTGGAATCTTCCAGTAACACGCATAGTAGTCCACAATTTGAACAATTCAGTTCACCGCACAGCCAGTTGTCTATGTGAACACATGCGAAGGAAGCATGTATGTCTCTGGTCTAACTCTCCTCTTGGTGTGCGTCCCCAGCCCTGCGGGAGGAGTTGAGAGCGGAGGAGGCGCAGGGGAAGGAGGAGAAGAGGGAGAAGCGGGAGCTGGAGGAGACGGTGGACGTCCTCCGGAAGGAGCTGAACAAGACGGAGCAAGCCAGGAAGGATGCCAGCATCCGGGTGAGACCCAGGCTCAAAGAGCTAAGTAGCATCAAGAGCTAAATGCTATCGGTCAGTGGAGGGATTGTGTCACAACCATAAATACCCGCAAATTTGTGGTAATGGCCACAGAATATTAATCATAATCTGTTAATCGTGATTTATAACCGCTATCACATTATCAGCCTAATTAATCCCAATAATCCTTTTTGTGGTAGTCGTGCAGCCCTTCACTAATCACTGAAGTGATTAATAATCATTGACCCATCCTTTTGTTCTTAAGTGAACCGAGCTTGTGTCAAGGCCCCGTATCGGAGCCTGGGCCTTTCCTAACCTCTCACCCGCTCGCCAGGCTTCCTCTCTGGAGCTGCAGAAGGGCCAGGTGGCCACCAAGCTGAAGCAGAAGGAGGACGAGTTGAACAAGCACTCCGCCATGATCGCCATGATCCACAGCCTGAGCAGCGGCAAGGCCAAGAACGACGTCAACCTGTCTCTCTGACAGGCCAAGAACCACGTCAACCTGTCTCTCTGACAGGCCAAGAACCACGTCAACGTGTCTCTCTGACAGACCAAGAACCACGTCAACGTGTCTCTCTGACAGGCCAAGAACCACGTCAACCTGTCTCTCTGACAGGCCAAGAACCACGTCAACCTGTCTCTCTGACAGGCCAAGAACCACGTCAACCTGTCTCTCTGACAGGCCAAGAACCACGTCAACCTGTCTCTCTGAGACGACCAAGAACCACGTCAACCTGTCTCTCTGACAGGCCAAGAACCACGTCAACCTGTCTCTCTGACAGACCAAGAACCACGTCAACCTGTCTCTCTGACAGACCAAGAACCACGTCAACCTGTCTCTCTGACAGGCCAAGAACCACGTCAACCTGTCTCTCTGACAGACCAAGAACCACGTCAACCTGTCTCTCTGACAGACCAAGAACCACGTCAACCTGTCTCTCTGACAGACCAAGAACCACGTCAACCTGTCTCTCTGACAGACCAAGAACCACGTCAACCTGTCTCTCTGACAGACCAAGAACCACGTCAACCTGTCTCTCTGACAGACCAAGAACCACGTCAACCTGTCTCTCTGACAGACCAAGAACCACGTCAACCTGTCTCTCTGACAGACCAAGAACCACGTCAACCTGTCTCTCTGACAGACCCAGAACCACGTCAACCTGTCTCTCTGACAGACCAAGAACCACGTCAACCTGTCTCTCTGAGACGGACCAAGAACCACGTCAACCTGTCTCTCTGACAGACCAAGAACCACGTCAACCTGTCTCTCTGACAGACCAAGAACCACGTCAACCTGTCTCTCTGACAGACCAAGAACCACGTCAACCTGTCTCTCTGACAGACTAAGTGATGTCCTTCTCAGTGTTTTATCCTTGGCTTGTCTTTCTGTGTTTTGTTTGTTGGATAAATAAATGATATAGCCCCACTGGTTAGTGTGTGGGGGGGGGGGAGATGTGTGTTGTGTGTGTGGGGGGGGGATGTGTGTGTGGGGGTGGGAGGGTTTGTGTTGTGTGTGGGGGTGGGAGGGGTTGTGTGTGTGTGTGTGGGAGGGGTTGTGTGTGTGTGGGGGGGGGTATGTGTTGTGTGTGTGTGTGGGGGGGGGATGTGTTGTGTGTGTGTGGGGGGGGGGATGTGTTGGGATGTGTGTGTGGGGGTGGGAGGGTTTGTGTTGTGTGTGTGTGTGGGAGGGGTTGTGTGTGTGGGGGGGGGGGGGGTGAGCAGCCGGCCCGTGGGGGGGGGGGGAAGAAGAGTCTATTTTACCCCGGGTCACCTGTTGTTGTCCGTCAGGTCGAGTCCAGGACGTCCATTAACTCACATTTCTCCTCCTACGACACGGGGATGGCCATCAACATGTTTGTTCTGTTTATAATATCACTCTTTATTTGGGGTAAGATTATTATTATTCTTCTATGTGTGTTTTTTTAATAGCCGTGAAATGTGGCGTTTGACCTTTTGGAACAGATGTTAAAACGGTAAACACGTTGGGCTTTAGCGATATGTCGTTCGGTTGTAACTTGGTTTTCTTACATCTTAAATATTGATTTTTAATTGATTTTTATTTTATTTAACTGTGAATCGATCCATTAACGAGTCTGTGTCCTTGAAGCCCACTTTAAGTACTCGGTTGGTTATTATTATTAATAATGTGAGTAGTATGTATTATTATTATATTATAAGTTATTAAAGCTGGTTCGTTCGCACGGAGGCAATGCCAATACTACTTTGAACCTGATATTAGAAACTTTTGACACGATACAATATAACACAATACAATATAACACAACACAATATAACACGATACAATATAACACGATATATGGAGCTAAACGTACGCCTGTGTATAACATACAGCAAACATAACCACGAGACGATAGTCAAGTCACTCGTTTCACAGCTCAACTCGGTTCACGTGCCCGCTATTGTGTGTGTGAGTGGGGGGGGGGGGGGGTATGTGTGTGTTATGTGTTTGTGTTATATATATGTGTGTGCGCGTGCGCGCCTTAGGGAGCCAGGGCAGGAACGAGGAGGAGCGGCTCATCAACCACCTCCTGAAGGAGAAGGCCTACAACAAGGAGCTCCGCCCCGTGGAGAACCAGAAGGAGCTCGTGGCCGTGTACCTGGCCCTCACCCTGTCCAACCTCATCTCTCTGGTGACCCCCCCCCTATGCTCCTCCTACTCTACACACAGACACACATATAAAACACACATAACACACATATAATACACACACATAACACCCCCCCCCCCCCTACACACACACACATATATAACACACCCCCCCCCTACACACACACACACACACATCCCCACCACTGTTCATGGGGCCTACTGGAAACAAGCTCAAATGAAAATAAATAACATTCATAAATGCTCATTGTACCAATTGGAACCATAACAAGTCAAGAATGATCACACTTCAATGTGTGTGAGTGTCAAACTGGTACAATAAGCAGATTGTAATGTCACTTATGGTCCCCGGATCAATGAAACGCAGACCAAATCTGGATATAAATCAGAGGATCACATTCAGAACGCCTTAATTGTCATCCTAAAAGTACGAATGGAATAGTATCTGGCAATCCTCAAGGCACTCAAAATATATATAATATAAATTATGTTAAACAATAAAATAAACTTAACAAAATAAACAGGCAACAGGAAATTTGCCATAAAAAAGATTGGATATATAATTGTCAGTCCAGTAATAGTCCAACAGTACAGTATTGTAGTTACACAGAAGCTGGGGTAGAACCTGTTCTTAAGTCTGTTAGTCCGATTTGATGGACCTGAAGCGCATCCCAGAGTAACAGGTAAACACTATGGTTCCCCTCCAGCTGTATGGGAGAGTCATGCTCAGCATCTCAATGAACATATATTTGTCTCTCTCCATCCCTCCCTCTCTCCATCCCTCTGTCTCTCCCTCTCTCCATCCCTCCCTCTCTCCATCCCTCTGTCTCTCCCTCTCTCCATCCCTCTGTCTCTCCCTCTCTCCTTCCCTCTGTCTCTCCCTCTCTCCATCCCTCTGTCTCTCCATCCCCCCTCTCTCCATCCCTCTGTCTCTCCATCCCTCCCTCTCTCCATCCCTCTCTCTCTCCCTCTCTCCATCCCTCTCTCCATCCCTCTGTCTCTCCCTCTCTCCATCCCTCTCTCTCTCCATCCCTCTCTCTCCCTCTCTCCATCCCTCTGTCTCTCCATCCCTCTGTCTCTCCCTCTCTCCATCCCTCTCTCTCTCCATCCCTCTGTCTCTCCCTCTCTCCATCTCTCCATCCCTCTGTCTCTCCCTCTCTCCATCCCTCTGTCTCTCCCTCTCTCCATCTCTCCATCCCTCTGTCTCTCCCTCTCTCCATCCCTCCCTCTCTCTCTCCCTCTGTCTCTCCCTCTCTCCATCCCTCTGTCTCTCCCTCTGTCTCTCCCTCTCTCCATCCCTCTCTCTCCATCCCTCTGTCTCTCCATCCCTCTGTCTCTCCATCCTTCTGTCTCTCCCTCTCTCCATCCCTCTGTCTCTCCCTCCCTCTGTCTCTCCATCCCTCTGTCTCTCCATCCTTCTGTCTCTCCCTCTCTCCATCCCTCTGTCTCTCCCTCTCTCCATCCCTCCCTCTCTCCCTCTCTCCATCCCTCTGTCTCTCCCTCTCTCCATCCCTCTGTCTCTCCATCCCTCTGTCTCTCCCTCTCTCCATCCCTCTGTCTCTCCCTCTCTCCATCCCTCTCTCTCTCCATCCCTCTGTCTCTCCATCTCTCCCTCTCTCCATCCCTCTGTCTCTCTCTCCATCTCTCCATCTCTCGTCTCTCCATCCCTCCATCTCTCCATCTCTTGGCCCTCCATCTCTCCATCCCTCCATCTCTCCATCTCTTGTCCCTCCATCCCTCCATCTCTTGTCCCTCCATCCCTCCATCTCTCCATCTCTTGTCCCTCCATCCCTCCATCTCTCCCTCTCTTGTCTCTCCATCCCTCCATCTCCCCATCTTTTGTCCCTCCATCTCTCCATCCCTCCATCTCTCCATCTCTTGTCCCTCCATCTCTCCATCTCTTGTCTCTCCATCTCTCCATCTCTTGTCCCTCCATCCCTCTATCTCTCTATCTCTCCATCTCTCCATCCCTCCATCTCTTGTCTCTCCATCCCTCCATCTCTTGTCTCTCCATCCCTCCATCTCTCCATCTCTTGCCCCTCCATCTCTCCATCTCTTGTCCCTCCATCTCTCCATCCCTCCATCCCTCTGTCTCTCCATCTCTCCATCTCTTGTCCCTCCATCCCTCCATCTCTCCATCTCTTGTCCCTCCATCCCTCCATCTCTCCATCCCTCCATCTCTCTATCTCTTGTCCCTCCATCTCTCCATCCCTCCATCTCTTGTCCCTCCATCTCTCCATATCTTGTCCCTCCATCTCTCCATCTCTTGTCCCTCCATCTCTCCATCCCTCCATCTCTCCATCTCTTGTCCCTCCATCCCTCCATCTCTCTATCTCTCCATCCCTCCATCTCTCTATCTCTTGTCCCTCCATCCCTCCCTCTCTCTATCTCTTGTCTCTCCATCCCTCCCTCTCTCTATCTCCTGTCTCTCTATCTCTTGTCTCTCCATCCCTCCACCTCTCCATCTCTCTATCTCTTGTCCCTCCATCTCTCTATCTCTTGTCTCTCCACCTCTCCATCTCTCTATCTCTTGTCCCTCCACCTCTCCATCTCTCTATATCTTGTCCCTCCATCCCTCCATCTCTTGTCCCTCCATCCCTCCACCTCTCCATCCCTCCATCTCTTGTCCCTCCATCCCTTCACCTCTCCATCCCTCCATCTCTTGTCCCTCCATCTCTCCATCTCTCCATCTCTTGTCCCTTCATCCCTTCATCTCTCCCTGTAGAAAGAAGTGGATGAAACTCTGTTGACCAACGTTTGGATTGATCACGTAAGTTACATCTTCTGATAGATGGCATTGAAGATCACTATTGTTCTGTTGAAA
>CM051020.1:512678-525178 GCA_027704905.1 Muraenolepis orangiensis
GTTGAATTCAAGTGTAAAGTCAGCAAATTCACACGCAAAGTAAACTGTGGCTCTCATTGTGTTCTCTGTAATAGGCCTATGTCACACTTCCTGCTTCCGGAACGTAAATAATCGCAGAGCAGTGTACTCTTACTTCCTGTAGTTACCCCAGATACGTGACAAACTGTGTCCCCTCCTCTCCTCTCTGTTATTGTAGTAAACCGGCTGCTCAACGCCTAAACGCAGACAGCCCTACCTCAGTTTACACCATTTACCCAAAGACAAACTCCTCCGCAAGTCTCATGTGAGGCTGATGAGGAGGATGAAGGTCCCTGGTTTCATGTTCTCAGGGGTAGCGCGTATGTCTGCAGTTTGCACTTTGACAAGGAGAGCATATACGTCTCGAAAAGTGGGCGGAATAGGCTAATAATGTCGGGTATGTGTGTGATTAAAGGCACTGGTCCTGACCCCCACACACACTCCATCTCTCATCCGAATATAGCCAAAATATACAGCTGCACACTAGATATTAACACTGAAATGAAAAGGTACATTGAAATAATCCAAATCCATCAAATAAATAGCCTATATTAAACACATAGGCATACCTCTGCTCCTACACAAAATTGCCTTTTGTTATATGGCGATATATCCAGATAGAGCCACAAGACACAATGTCGGGGAATTGTATGATTCTGATTTAGACTTCTTCACTGTAGTGTTCATTCACTAGTTGAACCACATCGTCTGGACCGACTTTTGGAAGGTTATCAGCGATGTTGTCCAGCGATAACTGTCCTCCATGGTGAATGCCAAGATGAATGCATTAACCCGAACTTGGGATATGCTGCTTCAGCGATTTTTAACGGGTACTTCCGGCTTTCAACTGTGCCGTGATATAGGCCTATTGTCTAATTTTAAAAGAAACTTGTGAATATATACTTTATTATTATTATTATTATTATTATATTTTATATATATATATATATATATTCAAATGACGTCCTGTCTTGTCTTGCTTCTGGTTTTTTTTACATTTTTGATATACGTTTGTATGTCGTGTCTTCTCTTATTGTTTAAAAAAAAAAAGAAAAAAAGAATAAAAATATTGTTTAAAAAAAAATGTATAATAATAAAATAAACTTGTGATGATTTTCCACTTTTTTCCACAACAAAGTCTCACTGTTGGTCTTGGTCTGCTCTTTCACCTTCTATCCCTGCTCATATCCTCTATCCCCCTCTCCCTCCCCCCTACTCTCTCTCCCTCTCCCCTACTCTCTCTCCCTCTCCCCTACTCTCTCTCCCTCTCCCCTACTCTCTCTCCCTACTCTCTCTCCCTCGCCCCTACTCTCTCTCCCTCTCCCCTACTCTCTCTCCCTCTCCCCTACTCTCTCTCCCTCGCCCCTACTCTCTCTCCCTCTCCCCTACTCTCTCTCCCTCTCCCCTACTCTCTCTCCCTCTCCCCTACTCTCTCTCCCTCGCCCCTACTCTCTCTCCCTCTCCCCTACTCTCTCTCCCTCTCCCCTACTCTCTCTCCCTCTCCCCTACTCTCTCTCCCTCGCAGGAGAAGGACAACTGGAGCGGCATCGCCCGCACAGTGGACCGTCTGTGTCTGTTCCTGGTGACCCCCGTGATGACCCTTGGCACCATCGTCATCTTCCTCATGGGCTACTACAACCACCCTCCCCCGCTGCCCTTCGCCGGCGACGCCCATGACTACAAGGAGGACAGCGCACGGCTGCAGTGAGGACCACGCCCGCACCAAACCACCTCGGTGTTTAGTGAGCACGGTGTTTAGTGAGCACAGTGTTTAGTGAGTGCCGTGTTTAGTGAGGACTGTGTTTAGTGAGTGCCGTGTTTAGTGAGCGCCGTGTTTAGTGAGCACCGTGTTTAGTGAGGACCATATTTAGTGAGGACCGTGTTTAGTGAGCACGGTGTTTAGTGAGGACCGTGTTTAGTGAGCACCGTGTTTAGTGAGGACCGTGTTTAGTGAGCACCGTGTTTAGTGAGGACCATATTTAGTGAGGACCGTGTTTAGTGAGCACGGTGTTTAGTGAGGACCGTGTTTAGTGACCATGGTGTTTAGTGAGGACCGTGTTTAGTGAGGGCCGTGTTTAGTGAGGGCCGTGTTTAGTGAGCACGGTGTTTAGTGAGGGCCGTGTTTAGTGAGGGCCGTGTTTAGTGAGGGCCGTGTTTAGTGAGCACGGTGTTTAGTGAGGGCCGTGTTTAGTGAGGGCCGTGTTTAGTGAGCGCCGTGTTTAGTGAGGGCCGTGTTTAGTGAGCACGGTGTTCAGTGAGCACGGTGTTTAGTGAGGGCCGTGTTTAGTGAGGGCCTTGTTTAGTGACCACGGTGTTTAGTGAGCACGGTGTTTAGTGAGGACCGTGTTTCAGTCGTCTGACATGTTTCTTACATGTCTTTTAGTGGTTGAGTTTTTGCATGGGGGGTTTAGTTTGCAGTGTATCTCTGTGTGTCTCCCAGTGGTGAAGCGTCAGGGCCTTCAAGGTATTCAGAGAAGACCCTGGAACCCTCAGATGAAACAAAGAAAAAATCGAATTAATTGTATTAATAAAATTTTATAAAATTTTAATCAAATGAATAAATGTGAATGGTATCTGTGTTGTTGATCTGTTATATTACAGTTACGTTGATTTGTTTGTCTTTTTCGGTCCATGCACGACGCATTTGAGTGGTTTTGTGTTAGAAAAAAATGCAACCAATCAGATATTTTTCTAGGTTGCTGGGAAGAATATCCTTCAACCAAAGTATTCCCGCATGCTTTGGCCCTTAGACTGAATGTCAGCGTACGTTTGGATTGACAATTTGATCAACCAATCATACATTGGTTTGTATCCAATGGGCGTATTCTTTCAGATTACCCCACAGTTCCATAGTGCTCTAGAACAGTGGTTCCCAACCTGGGGGGCGCGCCCCCCTTGGGGGGGCGCCAAAGATCGCAGGGGGGGCGCCAGGCCTCAGATGATTTGAGGCCTAATATCATATTTCGATTTTTTTTTTTTTTTTTTTTTTTATAAAGTTTTTTAAAGTTTTTTACATATAATTGTAACGCAATACATGATTGTCGCTAAAAGCCTTGTCTCTACATTACAATAAAATATAGAAATGTATTGATTAATTCATTTTAATAAAAATTCTACAAATTAATCTGATACTCCTCCGATTCGCGCCAACATTGACGTTACTGTGTCAGCTTCTGTAGTAGTAACAGTTTGCTGTGCTTGCTAGCTAGCGACCAACTTCATAAGGTGAATATTTTGTCTAAAAATGTCTGAAAAACGTAAAGGAGATGACAGCTCATCTGCAATCAAAAAGAAAATGAGGACCTACCTAGAGAGCTATCTTAACTTAGGTTTCATGGAGGGAACGGACAAAACCCGCCCAGAGTGTGTGATATGCAGAGAGAAGCTAGCCAACGACAGCATGAAACCCTGCAAAATGAAGAGACACCAACAGACCATGCACCCAGAAACGGTCGGGCGTGATCGGGACTTTTTCATAAAGAAACAACAGTTTGTTAGGGCTGGCAGCGATGTACAGAAGGCCACCGAGGCCTCTTTTGAATGTGCACTTTTAATAGCAAAGGCAAAGAAACCGCACAACATTGGCGAGCAGCTCATTAAGCCAGCTTGCATTAAAATGGTTGAGAAACTGTGCGGCCCGCAGGTGGCGGAGAAGCTAAAAACTGTACCACTGTCAAACAATACGGTGAAAGACAGAATTGACAAGATGGCAAGTAACTGCGAGCTGCAGCTGCTCGAAAAGCTTGGAAAGGGGCCATTTGCCATACAACTTGATGAAACTACAACTGTAGCAGACGAGGCTGTGCTCATCGTTTATGTGCAATATATCGATGGGGAAGATTTGAAGCAGGACATTCTTATGTCAGTCAACCTTACCACTACCACCCGGGGTGAGGACATTTTTACTGCAGTGGATTCTTTTTATTAGGCATAGTCTATTATTTTGAAGTGTCCTGTTCTTCGAAATTTTAAATAAATATGATGCATACAATTGCAAGTTAGTAGCTAATAAAGGCATAAAAAGACAGAAATGTATCATTTTTTCTTTAATAGAAATGTTTCTTCTGCGCGTAAGGTGTCGGTTTCAGTTGGATTATTTGTCACAGTTGCTCCGATCAAATCGGTATCCTCCATTTTGTAGATTATTTACGACTTTTGAATCCACATAAACACATCGGCAAAATCCGGCTTACTTTGAGTATGTGTTTTAAAAGATTCCGGGGGGGGGGGCTCTGGGCAAAACAGGAGTCATTTGGGGGGGCTCTGGGTGAAAAAGGTTGGGAACCCCTGCTCTAGAAGGTCCATTTAGTTCACTGGCCTCGAGACAGAGGATCTAGCTTAGTGCTACATTGTTTTTTTTCGACGTAGGTTTTTTGTTTTTTACGTCTAAATGGCAACAGGTGAAGATGATGTTGTTGCGGATTTGTTGTTGGTACCCTTTTCAAGACGACCATTCAGTGTAAAGATGGACATTATAAAAAGTTGTTACGATCCCCGTCACCACTGCATCTGTGGAAAGGACATTTTCCGCCCTCAAACGGATAAAAACATGCGAGGAACAGAACAGGACAATCCGACTCACTGCATTAGCTTCCATAGCTATTGAAAGGCAACTTCTTTTGGATCTGAAAAGCAGTGATCAGCTTTATGACCGGGTTATCGAAACATCCAGAAGGACAGGAGAATGGATTTGGTCTTTAAGTGAACATCATTGGTGACTGACACTCATTTGTCTTTGCTGGTTTTGTCTCAGTGTTGCATCTCGTTGAGCTGGTTGTTGCATTTAGTTTCCACACACAAGTTTTGACTTGATCTTTCTTTGCATCGCATAACGTGAAAAGGCTTAACGTAACTAAGAGTTACAAAACGGCGATCAATAATCACAAGTAAGTGGTAATAATGAATCTTTTCACGTATTGTTTCAGACCGTCCCTTTCATCGATAGCCTGTGTGGTGGTCTGTGTTGGGCTGTTACTTCACTACATGGACACTGCTTTGACAACTATGGTACACTTGGAATTTGGCTGCGACAATCTGATCTTCCTTAATGAGATAAGGCAAAAAGTGACTCCTCTGTGACGTCCGTCTGACTAGAACAACCAAAGGGGTGAAGGGGGTCTACAGAAGGTCCAGTTGTGATAGACACGGTTCGCCACTGGTGTCTCCTAACCTCACCCCGAACCAGGAGCTGTAGGTCCCTGTTTGGCTCAAGCCGTTCTAGCGACTCTTTTTTAGTTTGATCAGTGTTTTGTTAATGCTCCTGCAGCGCTAACGATAGCCTTGTGAAGCGTAAGAGTCTCGTCAGCTCAGGTCAGCTTTTGCTTCCAGATGTTTGTCTGGAACACGAGCTGCTGGACTTCAAACTAAATTATGTCGGCCAATTAGCTACCAGCAAGTGATGTGGGTCAGAACCAATCCCAGCAGTTCTACACATTTCTAGGACGGCTTAATCAAAGGAACCCTACTACACCACCAGGTGGGAGTGTGATGAGACATTTCAGGCATGTGACTACAGTTGTCTGTTACTTGGTGACGTGGGAGTGTTCATCTATTATGGATAGATCTGTCTACCAGTTGATACAGTCCACCTGGTTGGAGGCTGGTACACTGATCTATCCATCATATATCTGGGTGGACAAGCCCACTGTGTGATGTCACCAAGTAACAGACAGTTGTAGTCACATGACAATGAAACAGCCTCTCATGGCAAATCACACTCCCACCTGGTGGTACGATGGAGTCATTTTAATCTAATACTCTTCATGCTGATTTGGAATTAGTTTTATTCTATTATTTTACCTCCACTGAAATGTACCGTTCACTAACAGTGTTTACTTTGGGGATACGGCTCATCCAGTCGCCTACCATGTAGAGTGGACTGAAGACGACCCTTAAGGAACACTGCAGACGGAAGACTGTGAGTCTACACTTAAATGACATCATGAGTCAGACCCACTGAGGTCTGGACCACTGAGGTCTGGACCACTGAGGTCTGGACCACGCCTCAATGAATCAGAATCCTTTTCAGGAATATATACTTTCTGCTCGTCCACAGAGCAACCCAAGGCCGCCCTTCAGATTCATCCACTCTAGGGGCTTTTTAAGAGCTGTACAGCACTGGCTTAGTGTGGATGGATGCCAAAACTGCATTTAAACAAAAATGCATTTCACGGTCAGGTCACCCGAGGAAGATGTGGTCAGATCAGGGGACAAATTTTGTCGGAGCTCAACCAGCTCTGAAAGCGCTGTATGACCAACTCGGCAAGGTGGACAGGAAGACTGTGGAGGACAGGACCGCTCGACACGGCACGGAATGGGCGTGGGTTTTCCATCCTGCTGACGCACCCCATCGGAATGGAGCGGCGGAGGCGTCAGTTCGACTGCTCAAGCGGGCGCTGAGCAATGTCGGGAGGCTCGGAAACCTCACCTGCTTGGAGTTCCAGACGGCGCTCTTCCTGGCAGCCGATTTAGTGAACGAGAGGCCAATCGGCGCCAAGCTCCAAGTGCGAGATGATGCGGTCGAGGTGGTGACGCCCAACACGCTGCTTCGAGGTAGAGCTGGAGACCCGGGGACTTTTGATCTGGATGAGTACCCGTTTGTGAAGCTGAGGGCCGTCCAGGAAGAAGTGGGACGGTTTTGGCGACAGTGGAGTCAACTGGCTGGGCCCGGACTTTTCATCCGCACCAAGTGGCACAGAGAAGCCCGAAATGTGGCCGTAGGAGACGTGGTCTGGTTGGCTGACCAAAATGCCCTAAGGGGGCAATTCCGCCTGGGGCGGGTGGTGGAAGCGAGGCCAGACGAAAAGGGGCTGGTTCGGGACGTGAGAGTGAGGGTTTGCCTAAGCCAGCCTGCTCCAGGAGTGGGGGCTTCAGGACGAAGAAGGAGCGAAGGCCGCGATTTCTTCCCAACGCTCGACCGAGACGTCAGGCGGGTGGTCGTGCTGCTTCCCGTGGAGGAGCAGTAAAAAGAACTTTATTGAAGAGAAGGAAAGTTGTGGTCCATCTAGGTATAAAGGACCAATGGACCAAGTGGGAGGTGTTTGGCTAATTCATGGGAGGATATTTCATTTGGAGTTTTATTTTATTGTCTTTGATTTTGATTGGCTAAAAGTACGCATGCAGAGAGTGATTGGCTTAGATAGAAATGGGGGCGGGCTTATGGAACGTAATCTGGGTGGTAGGGGAACGGAATGACAGTTATAGAGTGATACGGGAGTTGGTAAGTTGAGCTCTGAATGATTGTGTATGTTGAGTCTGTTAGTTCGTTCACTGGTGATTATTTGCATGTACTAATAGATCGATGTGTTTTGTCAGTTTTACAATCTGTTAATGAAGGGAGAAAAAACCAAAACGAATTGTGTCAAGTCTCATCATTTCACCCGAACTGCCGGAGTAAGCAGAAGATCTTCACCCATTCAGCTAGCTAGAGGGAGAGCTGAACACCAACTACACCCTCAATGGTAGAGACAGAGCTGGAGGATGAAGGACGGCAAACATCAATCTCCCTGGAGGAAGTCACTGCGGTAGTCAAACATCTCCGCAGTGGCAAAGCCCCAGGGGTTGATGAGATCCGTCTAGAAATGCTAAAGGCTCTGGATGTTGAGGGGCTGTCATGGATGACACGTCTTTTCAACATTGCGTGGAAGTCTGGGACAGTGCCTGAGGAGTGGCAAACCCCTGTTCAAAAAGGGTGACCAGAGGGTGTGTGCCAATTACAGGGGTATCACATTACTCAGCCTCCCTGGGAAAGTCTACTCCAAGGTGCTGGAAAGGAGGGTTCGGCCGATAGTCGAACCTCAGATTGAAGAGGAACAATGCGGATTCCGCCCTGGTCGTGGAACAACGGACCAGCTTTTCACTCTTGCAAGGATCCTGGAGGGGGCTTGGGAGTATGCCCATCCGGTCTACATGTGTTTTGTAGATTTGGAGAAGGCATATGATCGGGTCCCTCGGGAAATACTGTGGGGGGTGCTGCGGGAGTACGGGGTGCGGGGGTCACTGTTGAGGGTCATCCAATCTCTGTACTCCCAAAGCGAGAGCTGTGTCCGGATTCTCGGTAGTAAATCAGGCCTGTTCCCAGTGGGTGTTGGCCTCCGCCAGGGCTGCTCTTTGTCACCCATCCTGTTTGTGATTTTCATGGACAGGAGGGGAGGCGTAGTCATGGAGGGGAGGGGTTTCAGTATGGTGGGCTCAGGATTGAATTGCTGCTGTTTGCAGATGATGTGGTCCTGTTTGCGTCATCAGTATGTGACCTTAGTGTGTGAAGTGTGAAGTGTGAAGAGGCTGGGATGAGGATCAGCACCTCCAAATCTGAGGCCATGGTTCTTAGCAGGAAACCGGTGGATTGTCTACTCCAAGTAGGGAGGAAGTCCTTATCCCAAGTGAAGGAGTCCAAGTATCTCGGGGTCTTGTTCTCGAGTGAGGGGAGGATGGAGCGTGAGATTGACAGGAGAATAGGTGCAGCGGGAGCGGTATTAGGTGCACTTTGGCACACCGTTGTAACCAAAAGAGAGCTGAGCCAGAAGGTATCTCCCTGAGGGATAGGGTGAGAAGCTCAGTCACTCGTGAGAGACTCGGAGTACAGCCGCTGCTCCTTCGCATAGAAAGAAGCCAGTTGAGGTGGTTTCGGGCATCTAGTAAGGATGCTTCCTGGTCTCCTCCCGAGGGAGGTTTTCCAGGCACATCCAACTGGGAAGAGACCACGGGGCAGACCGAGGTACAGGTGGGGTGACTACATCTCCACACTGGCCTGGGAACGCCTCGGGATCCCCCAGTCAGAGCTAGTCGATGTTGCCAGGTGGATGGATGGATGGATGGACCACTGGTATATTATATTGTTTATGTTGTATATTGTCTGGGATTATGGCTTCTTGTATTCGTTTTTTGGGGAAAATGTAAATGCAATCTGTTTTATGAATAAATGTGTTTCTTTGCAGAGGAATTGCGTCATATCAAGAAATTTAAACTTGCATCCAGAAATTTAAATTATACTTTTTAATATGGCTTGAAAAATGAGCAAGACAAAATTATGGAATAAATTGTATGGCATAAGGTTTGTTGACATTTTCCCCATCATGTCTCAGACATGAACACTTCTGATACGCTTGATTAATACCTGAGTTACAGACATTGATTAGGCCTGGAAAGTCCTTGAGCTGACATATTTTCAATGTTCAGCATAAACCGCAGGACACCACAACATCTCAAACAGTTTTCTTTGTTTACTTTCGGAGGACGTGAAATCCACCTTTCTGAGTTGATGTGAACTCTCCGGTCCGGTGCGGGAGTGGCCCACGGCTTGTAAACGGCTCCACTTAAAGAGACATTATTAAAAGTATGGCATTCATTATCCCAAAAAATAAAAAACATTCAAGTAGCACAAACATAATATCTACACATACCACTCCTATCGGAGCCTCATTCTCAACACCCCAGATGGCTGGCTTCATATTCCTGTGTGATGGCGGAACCATCGGTCCATGGCTGTGAGGTCTGCCGTGTGTTCAGAAGGACGGCGGCAGGCAGCGTTGGAGGCTCATATGTAGGGGAACACATCCCTGGTCACCTGGCACTTGTGGAGCAGGCGGGAGGCGATGGCCTTCACAGCCCGGGTGGTCTCAGTGCAGGTGGGGCTGATCAGGGACTCGGGGAGCAGGAAGCCGTAGTGTCCCGTGTCCCGTAGTTCGAAGGCGAAGGCGTACCGGATCCCCGTCCGGTACGCCCAGTCCATGGAGCTGCCGGAGCTCACGTCTGAACACAAACCGTCAAAAACGAGCGCCATCACAAAGGGTTTCTCTCTTTTTGCACACCACACGATTGAATTTGCCCAAATCCAATTGTACAAGGAAGGTTATACCTCAGTCCGTCGTTAAACATTAGATGACCGTCGTTTTTAACATCTAACACCTCGTTTTTATCTCAGAATCAAGACAAAAATATTAATATACTATTTCAAAAATGTTAAGATGTGTGTATCGTAGTGTATCGCCCTAGGGGGCGCCAGAGGGTTTCAAGGGAGGCGCAGAAAAACTCCTCAAATAAATTGATATAAAACGTTTTATGTTTTTGAATGAATGTTTTTTAATGACTGTTTATTCAAATATATAATATTTAGTGTATTAAATAATAATATTGGTTAATTGGCTTCTTGAATATTATATTTCAATCGTTTTTTGTCACTATTCAGTCTTAAAGTGGGGGTTAAAAAGCCCTGGTGTATCGGAGTCATCCAGTTCAGTGAATTAGTCATCAAGGTCAGTGGATCAGTCATTAAGGTCAGTGAATCAGTCATCCAGTTCAGTAAATCAGTCATCAAGGTCAGTGAATCATTCATCCAGTTCAGTGAATCAGCCATCAAGGTCAGTGAATCAGTCATTAAGGTCAGTGAATCAGTCATCCAGTTCAGTGAATCAGTCATCAAGGTCAGTGAATCAGTCATCCAGGTCAGTGAATCAGTCATCCAGGTCAGTGAATCAGTCATCCAGGTCAGTAAATCAGTCATCCAGGTCAGTGAATCAGTCGTCCAGGTCAGTGAATCAGTCATCCAGGTCAGTGAATCAGTCGTCCAGGTCAGTGAATCAGTCATCCAGGTCAGTGAATCAGTCGTCCAGGTCAGTGAATCAGTCATCCAGGTCAGTGAATCAGTCGTCCAGGTCAGTGAATCAGTCATCCAGGTCATACGATTGGCACAAAGCCAGTGTTTGTGGAGCCTCACAGAGCGTGGTGGAGGCGGGGCCGTACCGATACCTCACGCCATAGGCCGAGTACAGCGCTGTCACCGCACTCTGAGCCGCCGACTCCTGCAGGAGAACACAAGTTAGAGTTTAGGAACAAGGGATGGAGTTCAGAGAACGTCGTTATACCATCTTGTTCTCCCTTGGTAGTCCCGTACTACGGGCTCTGACACCAGAGGTAAACAGGGCAGTCCTCTTCTGGAACTCAAGAGTCAAGATTGATTTGCTATTTGCAACAAGTATGATAGAACGCTTACTCCCCATTCCCTCCCGCAGTATGGATTTATAAAACACTACACTTACTAAATACTGTACACAATAAAAATGAACATAAAAGTGACAGACAGATGATTATGTACATACACATGTGTAGATCTGTGCAAAAAGCATTTAGAGCCCCGGTAGTGCAGCAGCATCATGAGTACAGAGCAGTAACTGTGATGAGTCCAGAAAGTCCAGCATGACAGAATAATGTCATGACATGTTATGATAGTGTATTGTTAATGATTGATAACTGTCTCGTTATATGTGATATATATATATATATATTTATGTATAGATGTTTCTCACCACGCAGCTGAAGTTGGGGATCATGGCGTACTTGTAGGAGTAGGGGTACAGGAGCATCTGGGCATAGGCGTGGATGGAGATGTAGGCCTTGAAGCGCTTCTTGTTCTTCCGCAGGAACTTGGCCACGGCGCGGACCTCCGGTTCCGACTCGGGGAACGGCCCGCAGTACGTGTCGTCACACGGGTGGGAGGAGGCGCCCTCCTCTGGGGGGGCGTGGGGGGGGGGGGGGGAGAGAGAGAGAGAGAGAGAGAGAGAGCGCTTTAGCCAAGCGTGCAGGTGGATGAACTGGAGCTACGTCTGCATGGACCTGGAATCATCGTGGATCCCATATTTAAAGGGTATGTCAACCCTTTTCCAGAGTGGCACCCTGGGGGTTTGAGGAAGCATTGTTTGAATCTTGTAGGCAGAAGTCTAATAAAGAACAAGACCACAGCTTAAATGTGATTGATTCAATTTAGTGTCACCATCTAGACAGACAGACAGACAGACAGACAGACAGACTGACTGACTGACTGACTGACTGACTGACCGACTGACAGAGAGGGAATCTAAGACAGTTTATTGTCGGCAAACTCACCTCCCTAAGTATATTCAACACACAAACAAATACACAGACAGACAGTATTTGACACACTTAGAGACTGACTGGCTGATTGACTGACTGACTGGCTGATTGACTGACTGATTACTTCATGTCAGTTTACTCACCACACCACTTCACTTTCCAGTTCCTGTTGGCGTCCACTCCTCTGCAGTGGTACTTGTGGTTTTTGGACCGGGTCTTCCTCCAGAACCGATCCTAGGAGCAGAACCAGCACAAATCATTCAATTAGCCTGAATGAGGTCAGTCTCCTTTCACTCTCGTCACGTTGGGGACTGGGTTTGGGGTTCGAGACCCGAGAGGTCAGGAGGAACACACATCAGTAGAGGTCATTGGTTCCTCTGTGGCTTCTTGAGGCCATGACAACTATGGATTTAACACATGTAAACACATTGTTGAAAAACCTTCACTCAAAGGAAAAATAACGTTACAAATATATGTAAATATTCAAATACTTTATACTGCACCTAAAAAGTCACATCAAAAGTTACTGTGTGTGTGCATGCATATGTGCATGCGCGTGTGTATGTGTGCATGCGTGTGCACATCTGCGCGTGTGTGTGTGCGTGCGTGCGTGT
>CM051020.1:537159-542159 GCA_027704905.1 Muraenolepis orangiensis
TCACTCACTCACTCACACACTCACTCACTCACTCACTCACACACTCACTCACTCACACACTCACTCACTCACTCACTCACTCACACACTCACTCACACACTCACTCACTCACACACTCATTCACTCACTCACTCACACACTCACTCACACACACACACTCACTCACTCACACACTCACACTCACTCACTCACACACTCACACTCACTCACTCACTCACTCACTCACTCACACACTCACTCACTCACACACTCACTCACTCACACACTCACTCACACACTCACTCACTCACTCACTCACCCGCTCACTCACTCACTCACTCACTCACTCACTCACCCACTCACTCACACACACTCACACACTCACTCACACACTCACTCACTCACTCACTCACACACTCACACTCACACTCACACTCACTCACTCACTCACACACTCACTCACTCACTCACTCACTCACTCACACACTCACTCACTCACACACTCACTCACACACTCACTCACTCACTCACTCACTCACACACTCACTCACACACTCACACACTCACTCACTCACTCACTCACTCACACACTCACTCACTCACTCACACACTCACACTCACTCACACACTCACACACTCACTCACTCACTCACACTCACTCTCTCACTCACTCACTCACTCACTCACACACACTCACACACTCACTCACACACTCACTCACACTCACCACTCACACACTCACTCACTCACTCACTCACTCACTCACACTCACTCACTCACACTCACTCACACTCACTCACTCACTCACACACTCACACACTCACTCACTCACTCACACTCACTCACTCACTCACACTCACCCACTCACACACTCACACACACACTCACTCACTCACTCACTCACTCACTCACACACTCATTCACTCACTCACACACACACTCACTCACTCACTCACTCACACACTCACTCACTCACTCACTCACTCACTCACTCACTCGCTCACTCACTCACTCACTCACACACTCACTCACACACTCACTCACTCACTCACTCACTCACTCACTCACTCACACACTCACTCACACACTCACTCACTCACACACTCATTCACTCACTCACTCACACACTCACTCACACACACACACTCACTCACTCACACACTCACTCACTCACTCACTCACACACTCACACTCACTCACTCACACACTCACACTCACACTCACTCACTCACTCACTCACTCACTCACACACTCACACACTCACACACTCACTCACTCACACACTCACTCACTCACTCACACTCACCCACTCACTCACACACTCACTCACACACTCATTCACTCACTCACTCACTCACACACTCACTCACTCACTCACTCACTCACTCACACACACACACTCACTCACTCACTCACTCACACACTCACACACTCACTCACACACTCACTCACTCACTCACACACTCACACTCACTCACTCACTCACCACTCACACACTCACTCACTCACACACTCACTCACTCACACACTCATTCACTCACTCACTCACTCACTCACACACACACTCACTCACTCACTCACACACTCACTCACTCACTCACTCACACACTCACACTCACTCACTCACACACTCACTCACACACACACACTCACTCACTCACACACTCACTCACACACTCACTCACTCACTCACTCACTCACTCACACACACTCACACACTCACTCACACACTCACTCACACTCACCCACTCACACACTCACTCACTCACTCACTCACTCACACTCACTCACTCACACTCACTCACACTCACTCACTCACTCACACACTCACACACTCACTCACTCACTCACTCACTCACACTCACCCACTCACACACTCACACACACACTCACTCACTCACTCACTCACTCACACACTCATTCACTCACTCACACACACACTCACTCACTCACTCACTCACACACTCACACACTCACTCACTCACTCACTCACTCACACACTCACTCACACACTCACTCACACACTCACTCACTCACTCACTCACTCACTCACTCACTCACACACTCACTCACACACTCACTCACTCACACACTCATTCACTCACTCACTCACACACTCACTCACACACACACACTCACTCACTCACACACTCACTCACTCACTCACTCACACACTCACACTCACTCACTCACACACTCACTCACTCACTCACACTCACCCACTCACTCACACACTCACTCACACACTCATTCACTCACTCACTCACTCACACACTCACTCACTCACTCACTCACTCACTCACACACACACACTCACTCACTCACTCACTCACTCACACACACTCACACACTCACTCACACACTCACTCACTCACTCACACACTCACACTCACTCACTCACTCACACACTCACACACTCACTCACTCACACACTCACTCACTCACACACTCATTCACTCACTCACTCACTCACTCACACACACACTCACTCACTCACTCACACACTCACTCACTCACTCACTCACACACTCACACTCACTCACTCACACACTCACTCACACACACTCACTCACACACTCATTCACTCACTCACTCACTCACTCACACACTCACACACTCACTCACTCACACACTCACTCACTCACACACTCATTCACTCACTCACTCACTCACTCACACACACACTCACTCACTCACTCACACACTCACTCACTCACTCACTCACACACTCACACTCACTCACTCACACACTCACTCACACACACTCATTCACACACTCATTCACTCACTCACTCACTCACTCACTCACACACTCACTCACACACTCACTCACAACTCACTCACCCGCTCACTCACTCACTCACTCACTCACTCACTCACTCACTCACTCACCCACTCACACTCACTCACTCACTCACACACTCACTCACTCACTGACTCACTCACTCACTCACACACTCACTCACTCACACACTCACTCACTCACTCACTCACACACTCACTCACTCACTCACTCACTCACACACTCACTCACACACTCACTCACTCACACACTCATTCACTCACTCACTCACACACTCACTCACACACACACACTCACTCACTCACACACTCACTCACACACTCACTCACTCACACACTCACACTCACTCACTCACACACTCACACTCACTCACTCACTCACTCACTCACTCACACACTCACACACTCACACACTCACTCACTCACACACTCACTCACACACTCACTCACTCACTCACTCACCCGCTCACTCACTCACTCACTCACTCACTCACTCACTCACTCACTCACACACACTCACACACTCACTCACACACTCACTCACTCACTCACTCACACACTCACACTCACACTCACACTCACTCACTCACTCACACACTCACTCACTCACTCACTCACTCACACACTCACTCACTCACACACTCACTCACACACTCACTCACTCACTCACTCACTCACACACTCACTCACACACTCACACACTCACTCACTCACTCACTCACTCACTCACTCACACACTCACTCACTCACTCACACACTCACTCACACACTCACACACTCACTCACTCACTCACACTCACTCGCTCACTCACTCACTCACTCACTCACACACACTCACACACTCACTCACACACTCACTCACACTCACCCACTCACACACTCACTCACTCACTCACTCACTCACACTCACTCACTCACACACTCACACTCACTCACTCACACTCACTCACACTCACTCACTCACTCACACACTCACACACTCACTCACTCACTCACTCACTCACTCACTCACTCACACTCACCCACTCACACACTCACACACACACTCACTCACTCACTCACTCACTCACACACTCATTCACTCACTCACACACACACTCACTCACTCACTCACTCACACACTCACACACTCACTCACTCACTCACTCACTCACTCACTCACTCACACACTCACTCACTCACACACTCACTCACACACTCACTCACTCACTCGCTCACTCACTCACTCACTCACACACTCACTCACACACTCACTCACTCACACACTCATTCACTCACTCACTCACACACTCACTCACACACACACACTCACTCACTCACACACTCACTCACTCACTCACTCACTCACACACTCACACTCACTCACTCACTCACACACTCACACTCACACTCACTCACTCACTCACTCACTCACTCACTCACACACTCACACACTCACTCACTCACACACTCACTCACTCACTCACTCACACACTCACTCACACACTCACACACTCACTCACACACTCACTCACTCACTCACACACTCACTCACACACTCACTCACTCACTCACTCACACTCACTCACTCACTCACTCACACACACTCACACACTCACTCACTCACACTCACCCACTCACTCACTCACTCACTCACACACTCACTCACACTCACCCACTCACTCACACACTCACTCACACACTCATTCACTCACTCACTCACTCACACACACACTCACTCACTCACTCACTCACACACACTCACACACTCACTCACTCACACACTCACTCACTCACTCACTCACTCACACACTCACACTCACTCACTCACTCACACACTCACTCACTCACTCACTCACTCACTCACACACTCACTCACTCACTCACTCACTCACTCACTCACACACTCACTCACACACTCACACACTCACTCACTCACTCACTCACTCACTCACTCACTCACACACTCACTCACACTCACACACTCACTCACACACTCACTCACACTCACCCACTCACACACTCACTCACTCACTCACTCACACTCACTCACTCACACACTCACACTCACTCACTCACACTCACTCACACTCACTCACTCACTCACACACACACTCACACACTCACTCACTCACTACACACTCACTCACTCACACACTCACTCATCACTCACTCACTCACTCACACACTCACTCACTCACTCACACACTCACTCACTCACTCACTCACTCACACTCACT